>JALIGW010000046.1:3423318-3448318 GCA_023053685.1 Diadophis punctatus similis
ACAATATGGCTTTCCTTCTATTTTGGCCCTACTAGAACCAGGATTACAATTATCATTACACACAGAAAGAGGTTTTTCCTGAATGAAAGAGAAGAACAAGATGAAGAATTGGTTTGGAGCTATTGGCATGCTATGATTGTTTGATTTTTGCAAATAAGACATACATGCCATGTCACGGTGTGATTTATTGTCAGTTGTATGTATATGCAGGGAGCTGCATCCCTATCTAATATAATGGTACATTCCTGAGCAGGTGATTGATATGTTCTTGTACGCATGTGTGCATTCCTGAATCTCCATTCCTTCCTTCTTACTTGACTCTTGACTGGGAGAGTTGCATTTTATAGCAGAGATGTAAACAATGAGATTTTTTTGTTTTTGTACCGAAATAAATATTTTAATTAGACTTTCAAACTCCGGCTTTATTTCTAATGTCTGAATTCTGGGAGAAAGATCAAACATCGCCTCTGTGAGATTATTTCTCACTCCGACATGCCATGAAGGAATTGCTTTACTGAAACACATATACAAAATGGCTGGTTTGCTGTTTTATATGCATTGCTTGAAGGCATGAGAATGAGACTTTATGAAACAATGTCAGCTATAACGGTGTTGGTCTTTGCAAATAGGGAACAAAACAGTATCACAGACTTTTCCACCTTACCCTTAATAGTCTCTGTAAAATAGGTCCATCACTTTGTATAAGATATTCTCTTTTTATAACTGAATGGAAGATATTACTAGTTTTGTGCAATAATATTTTAGCATTTATATTTACTTTGAAGTGTTGTTTATCATCTAATGTACTTTTTCTGGTTTAATTGTTCTAAGAAGAATGGAATTGAGTTTTACTAAACCAATAATTTATTACTTTTTTCTTTGCCAAATGTAGGGAGCTACAGATTCTCAAACACTGCAGGTTCTCAAATATTGTAACTTATTTTAAAGATACCCTTCAGCTGAATTAATCTACCATACTTAAAAGAATGTTTAAGTAGCTGTGCCATTCCTTAGACCAGCAAGATATTTCAATCAAAGAACTGTACCCCTCCTCCAGAAAATGTGAACAGCATATTTTAATGCACTTTATAGCCATCTCACCCTGCTGTTTAATCTCAAAAAGGCATCAAGCAAGACTTCATAATGACTCTACTGCTTATTTAACTCTATGATGGGCATCAACAGGGGTGACATGATAGCAGTGTTCCAATATCTCAAGGGTTGCCACAAAGAAGAGGGAGTCAAACTATTCTCCAAGGCACCTGGGGGTAGAACAAGAAGCAATGGGTGAAACTAAACAAGGAGAGAAGCAACTTAGAACTAAGGAGAAATTTCCTGACAGTTAGAACAATAAATCAATATTTATTTATTTTATTTATTTGGTAGCTTTTCTATGCCGCCCTACTCCCGCAGGACTCAGGGCGGCGTACAACATTTTATACAAAAACTCCAAACAAAATTATTAAAAGAACTTAAAAACAATTAAAAATATAAATATACACACATCATACATACATGGGGGAGACATCAGGAATAAATCGTCTCAATTCACCCCTGCCTGCAGGAAGAGCCATGTCTTAATGGCTTTTCGGAAGGCCAGCAAGGTGGGGATGGTTCGGATCTCTGGGGGAAGTTGGTTCCAGAGAGCAGGGGCCCCCACAGAGAAGGCCCTCCCCCTAGGCCCCACCAGTCGGCACTGTTTGGCTGACAGGACCTGGAGGAGACCCACTCTGTGGGACCTAACCGGTCGAAGGGAGGAATGCGGCAGAATGCGGTCCCGGAGATAACCTAGTCCTAAGCCATGTAGGGCTTTAAAGATGATGATCAGCACCTTGAATTGTATCCGGAGACCAATGGGCAGCCAATGCAGCTGGCGGAGTATGGGTGTTACGTGGGTGTATCTTGAAACACCCACCACAGCACGCGCAGCTGCATTTTGCACCAGTTGAAGTCTCCGAATACTCTTCAGGGGCAGCCCCATGTAGAGCGCATTGCAGTAGTCCAATCTAGAGGTGACAAGGGCGTGAGTGACCGTGAGTAGAGCCTCCTTCTCCAAGTATGGTCGCAATTGGTGCACCAGGCGAACCTGTGCAAAAGCCCCCCTAGCCACAGCTGTAAGATGTTGATCTAATTTTAGCTGTGGATCTAGGAGGACTCCCAAATTGCGAACCCGTTCTGAGGGAGTTAATTTTTCTCCCTCAAGAACCAA
Organism: Diadophis punctatus similis; assembly: GCA_023053685.1. NCBI lineage: Eukaryota > Metazoa > Chordata > Lepidosauria > Squamata > Dipsadidae > Diadophis > Diadophis punctatus. The sequence goes on from JALIGW010000046.1 coordinate 3,425,528, forward strand.
GGAGGGACAGTTGTCATGGTCCTTAGGAGGCAATATCCAGAGCCACTCAGTCTTGTCGGGGTTGAGTCTAAGTCTGTTCCTCCCCATCCAGATCCTAACGTCGTCCAGGCACTGGCACATCACATCCACCGCCTCCCTGAATTTAGACGGGGTGGTAATGTACAGCTGGGTGTCGTCAGCGTACTGTTGGAAACTCACCCCATGTCTACGGATGATCTCCCCCAGTGGTTTCATGTAAATGTTGAACAGGATGGGTGAGAGGACCGAACCCTGAGGCACCCCATAGGTCAGGGGCCTAGGAGACGACCTCTGCCCACCTGCTAACACCGACTGCATCCTATCAGCGAGATAAGAGGAGAACCACCGCAAAACGGTGCCTCCCACTCCCAACTCGCCGAGACGATGCAGAAGGATACCATGGTCGATGGTATCGAAAGCCGCTGAGAGGTCAAGTAGCACCAGGATGGAGGAGTTACCCCCATCCCGGGCTCGCCAGAGATCATCCATCAGGGCGACCAAGGCGGTTTCTGTGCTGTAACCGCGCCTGAAACCCGACTGATAGGAATCTAGATGATCAGTTTCCTCCAATAACCGAAGGAGCTGAGAGGCCACCACCTTCTCCACAACTTTACCTATAAAAGGCAAGTTGGAGACCGGACGAAAGTTCTTCAAATCCGCTGGATCCAGCGAAGGCTTCTTGAGGAGGGGTCTCACCACCGCAACTTTTAACGGTTGCGGTACGGAGCCCTCCCTCAGAGAAGCGTTGACAACCGCCTGGATCCAGCCGCGTGCCACCTCTCTGCTGGCCGAGACCAGCCAGGAGGGGCACGGGTCCAATAAACAGGTGGCAGAACTCATAGCCCCCACAGCCTTGTCCACGTCCTCAGGAGAAACAGGCTCAAACTCCTCCCATAATGTTAAACCAAGACTTGCCCCTGTCAACTCAATGGACTCTGCCCAGCTAGAGTCCAGGTTCGACCGAATCTGAGCGACTTTATCCGTCAGAAACTGCGAGTATTCCTCAGCTCTACCTTGCAAGTGTTCCTCGCTCCCCCCTTTAGCAAGGAGGGAGTGAGTCACCCTAAACAAGGCGGCTGGACGAGAATCTGCGGACGCAATAAGAGCGGAAAAATGAGATCGTTTTGCCGCCCTTATCGCCACTAAATAAGACTTAATAAAAGTTCTTAATGGTGTTCGATCGGACTTCGGTTTTACTGGCTCTCCAGCGTCGCTCCAGATGTCTCTTATGGCGTTTCATCTCCCGGAGCTCCTCGGTAAACCAGGGAGCTTTCCGGGATCCACTGCCACGGAGAGGTCGTAAAGGCGCAATTCGATCTAATGCCCCTGCTGCCGCGGTGTTCCAGGCAGCCACCAGGGCATCAGACGAATTGTGTACCAGGGTTTCAGGTATTTCCCCAAGTTCCCTCTGGAATCCTTCCGGCTCCATTAGGCGCCTGGGGCGGAACCACCTAGTCGGTCCCGCCTCCCTGCGGAGGAGGAGTGGGGCTGTGAAATCCAACCTCAGTAGGAAATGGTCTGACCATGACAACGGGGTGATGACTATATCCCCTACCTTCAGATCATCTCTCCACTGTCCCGAAAGAAACACTAGGTCGAGCATGTGACCTCCCTCATGAGTCGGACCCTGGATTAGCTTGCTCCAGAACTTGTGAATGCTCTAACACTAGACGTTTTTAAGAAGATGTTGGATAACCATCTGTCTGAAGTAGTGTAGTGTTTCCTGCGTAAGCAGGGGGTTGGAGTAGAAGACCTCTGAGGTCCCTTCCAACTCTGTTATTATTATTATTATTAAAAACTTAATATGGACTTTCACTCCCCAAAACTTTCTGGAAGACCCTTTTTCTCTTTTAACATTTTCAGACAATGCAGCAATAATAAATGGTGAGGGTCCTAGCACAAGGTTGCAAGAAATATTAAATGGAACTCAATTATTATAAAATCATGGCATTTGCCAACAGGTCACCCAAAATTGCAAGTTTCTTTTTTCAATATTTGGCTGTAGGTCTTGATAATGCTGGAATAGGTAGAATTGCTGGAAATGCACAGAGGAGTTCGCTTGACATCAGAATCAGAATCAGAATAGAGATGGAAGGGACCTTGGAGGTCTTCTAGTCCAGTCCCTTACAGGAGATCCTAGACCTATACCATTTCAGACAATTGACTGTCCAATCTCTTCTTAAAAACCTTCAGTGATGAAGCACCCTCAACTTCTGGAGGCAAGCTGTTCCACTGCTTAATTGTCCTCACTGTTAGGAAGTTTCTCCTCAATTTCAGGCTGCTTTTCTCCTTGATTAGTTTTCATCCATTGTTTCTTGTCTTACCTTCTGGTGCTTTGGAAAATAAATTGACCCCCTCCTCTTTGTGGTAGCCTCTCTAATACTGGAATACTGCTATCATGTCCCCTTAAGTCCTTCTTTTCACTGGACTAGCCAAACCCAAATCCTGCAACCGTTCTTCATATGTTTTAGTCTCCAGGCCTTTAATCATCTTAGTTGGTCTTATACATCTTCAAATATATGAAGATAAGAAATGGACACTATATACCTGCAATTCTTCAATGGCACATTTATGTAGTTAAATTTTGAGGTGCTATGGGAAAGAATAACCATCTGAAGGATTTCCCAGTTAAGGATAGGTGCAACTGATGCACAAGGTGAATTTCTTTAAACCCTCTAGGCCACTGCTGGTACATGCTCTTCAACCAGTAAAATGTCCAAAGATGCACACTAGTCTCTAAGGGAAAGTGTATCTCATTACAAGAACAAAGGTGAAAATGTCGCAAATTCAGGAGGCCCAAACAGACAGGGTACTCAGTCTTCTCAGGATTAAGCCAAAGTCTATTGCACCCGATTCAAACCCAAACAGCCTCAAGCACATGGACATCTTCACCTGCACACCATAGAGTTGATATGTACAATTTGATATCATCATAAAGCAATACTAGACCTTGAACTATTGCAAGACTTCACTCAGTGCTTTCATGTAGATGTTAAGCAGGACCGGTACAACTGTTGAGCCCTGAGGCAGCCCATAAATTAAAATCTGCAGGTGCAAACTCCTCCTTCCTTCTGTCCACACTGATTGGGACAAGTAGGAAATTTAAATTAACCCACTGTTTCCAAATCCTAAAGAGTGTATACTGACTAAACTTTTTAAGTACAAGTGCAAGGAACCACTTTTTAAACATTAAAAATGGGGATTGAACTATCTGCAAATCTATACAAAATATATACTGTACCTGGTTAAATCTCGTGGGCCATGTAATGGAACCCTCCTGCATGTTGAATGTTTTGGAAGAGAAAGAATTTGGGTCCACCCATCCAACTTTGACTTTTGTAAATGTGTTATTTGAGTAAGTGACCCAGTTGAAAATATCAAATCCTGCATTTATATGCCCATTGTCATCAAAGGAAATATTTTCTCCAACACTGTTTTCAAAGAAAGTATTTCTGAAAAATTTATGGAGCTAAATTCGGGAGAAGATAGAAAAAAAATGAAGTCATGTCTAGTCTCAAAAAAAAAAAAAATCCCAGTAAACCCATTTCACATTTGTATGGATAGTACCTGCCATGGCTGTTCATGTAGTCCTTTTTGTCTTATCTCTTTCATCTTTACTCTCTGTTTTGACTTGGATGAAGTTACTGCATGCAAAACATGAGCCATAATGTAAACTGCATTGTAGATGCTGTAACTGTGGCCTGACATGCTTGTGTCAAACACGGTCCCAGGCAGAGTCTCCAACTTTTCCTCCCCTGTGCAGATCTCATCATCTCTCTCCTCTAGAGTGGAATTGGAGAAATCACAATTAAAAGCATCTTTCCAGAAGATTCGAATAAAGCCATCCCTATTTTCTGAGAGAGGGTTTCTTTCCATCTGAAATGTCTGGAATCCTCTAGGATAGTTTGTGTGAACAGCAAATGATAGAGCCCCATGGAGGAAATGTAGGTCCCAATCTCTGATAAAAGCAGGAGATGCAAAACCCATCTGGGCTGTCATAATCCACACTCGACTGTTGAATGATACATCATAAAATTGTGCAAAAACGAACATTGACCTTAAGAAACTAATAGTATGTACTTCACCTTGTATAATGACAGTATTGGCAGTACTTCCTGTGACCATACATGAAGTCGCAAACCATTTGATTGCTTTTTCAGCAATATGACTTGAAAAAGATATTTGGGGTAATTTTTCTAAGAAGTCTACACAGATACCCTTCTGAGAATAGATGGGAAGTATATCCTGTACAAATAAATCTGCATTGTCACCATTTGAAGCAACCACACCAATCCAGCTCCACTTGAAATGCAGGAGTAATTCAAGAATGCCCATATAGTGATGGGTCACATTTGGAAACATCTGGTGGAAGAAATCTTTGGTTTTGTCATTTATTACTGGAAAAGAGCCATAACTGATCTTAGGATAGAAATACATTGGGAAAGGTGAGGTTATCATGACAATCAGTCTTGCGATAGATTCAACTGAAAGAGAACAAGGTTTTCTCTCCATTCCTCTCTAGGTTACATTTAGCTGAATTTTGTATATTTCTTATTGTAAAAGAGAGTAAAATATGCCTTCTCCAAAAGTCAATCTTGAATACTATAATGGCAAGAAATACTATAATTTTCAAAGTCCTTTTAAAATTTTTTTGGAGCACATGAGTTCCTGGGATAAGAGTATGGATTGACTTACGGATGAGAAGATATGGAATGAGCTCATTTATTATCTTCTGACCAGTGGTGGGTTTCACATTATGTTACTATTGGTTTGCCCCATGCACACATGCTTGCTTCGTGCTTGAGCCCGGTTTGCACGCGCGCTTGCCTTCTGTGCATGTACCCAGCCTTCTGCGCATGAGCTTTGCTCATGCACGCTCCTTCCGGGCATGTGCCCGCCCTCAAAAACATGCCTAAATAGGATGGCATATACCCAGGCCCAAAATCGTACTTAAATTTAAGGATCCTTGTTCTTCCTCATGGTATTTTGACATGTACAACTAACCTGTGGAATTTTATAAGTGCTTAAGATGTTTGTCATGTAGAGACAAACTTGAGAATTAGGTCCCCCAATGACTCCCACAATGTTATTGTGAATATCACATTTGTAGTTGGGGATGAATTTGTCCTTTGTGGATAGAAGTTCCATCGAGGCAAGGTAGGTCCATTTTGCAAAAAAAGTGGCTATTTAATATGTGGAAGCCCAAACTCACATTAGGTAAGAGTTGGGTATTCTCACTGATTTCCTTCACAGCAAAAACCAAGGCCAAGATGTGCTGGTAATTCTGAGTCAATAGCCTATATCAAAAGAAAGAGTTTCAGGCTAGGTATATTTTTTTAGATGGTAACACTCATTCTACAAAGAAATGGTGCTGTGAAAATAAGGCACTTCAAGTCAACTCCATGGAACGAAGGAGAAATTCACTAACAGTGAGAGCAATCAACCAGTGGAATGGCTTTCCTTCAGCAGTTGTGGGTGTTCCATTGCTGAAGACTTTCAAAAGGAGACTGGACAACCATTTATCTGAAATAGGTTGAGCAGGGGGTTGGACGAGAAGAACTCCAAGGTGCTTCCAACTCTATTATTCTGTTATCTGATCTAAGTTTTGGAAATTATGGTATTTTGACACACAAAGCTAGATTCCAATAATATTACAATATACCAATGTTCAGTTGTACATATCCATATTTAGAGACAGTATGTGTCTCCTGCATGAATACCTGAGTCATAGTTTCCTTGATGGCTTTCACTTTTGCAATCTTTTGACATTAGAACTGCAGAAAAAACAATTAATACCAACCTGCCTTCCATTGAGGACCTGTATACTTCACGAGTCAAAAAGAGGGCCGTGAAAATATTTACAGACCCCTCAGATCCTGGACATAAATTGTTTCAAGTCCTACCCTCAAAACGATGCTATAGAGCACTGCACACCAAGACAACTAGACACAAGAACAGTTTTTTCCCGAAAGCCATCACTCTGCTAAACAAATAATTCCCTCACCACTGTCAAACGATTCACTAAGGCTGCATTACTATTAGTCTTTTCATCGTTCCTATCACCCATCTCCTCCCACTTATGACTGTATGACTGTAATTTGTTGCTTGTGTCCTTATAATTTATATTAATATTGATTGTTTCCTGATTGCTTATTTGTACCCTATGACAATCATTAAGTGTTGTACCTCATGATTCTTGACAAACGTATCTTTTCTTTTATGTACACTGAGAGCATATGCACCAAGACAAATTCCTTGTGTGTCCAATCACACTTGGCCAATAAAGGATTCTATTCTATTCTATTCTATTCTATTCTATTCTATTCTATTCTATTCTATTCTATTCTATTCTATTCTATTCTATTCTATTCTATTCTATTCGAAATGGAGCAATCAACCTCATGTACTGTAGAAAACTTACATGATGAAGGCCAGTATGGTGTTCTTGCACTTCGATTAGACTAAAAGATGTTACCTCTTACCTTTCATGGTCCTATCATCTCTCTCATAATCTACAGCTTTTGTATTTTTATGCTTCAATTGAATTCATTGAATTTAATGAGCTTTGCAGCAGTTCCTACCAATATGAGAACCAAATAGTTGATTCCTCCCCCCCACTTATCCCACTTTGTACTTCTACATTCCTATAGATGGTTGCATCTCTAAGCATCTTGGAATCCCCTTCAGCAAAGTTCAAGAATTGAAAATCACCACATGAGGACATAAGCATAGACTTGAATTGCATATATGGTTGAACCCATTTCTTATAACATTCTGTTTCCTTCCTCGTCTCTGTGCCCAAATTGTAGATTTAAAGACAGATTACATAAATAATTGGGAAATGTTATCTAGTCAAAAATAACATGCATTTTATTTGCAAATAAACTACTTACTTACTTTACTAAACTACTTACACAAGGTCATCAAAACTCTCCTCTGAAGGCTGCTTCTGAAAACTGATTGGACTCAAAAAAATGTAGATCTGAGAGAAAATGCCTGCAATGATGAAATCGCCTGGTTGGTAATACTTGTGGAGAATAGAAAGAGGTTCACCAATAGGGCACTTAGCAATAGAAACCTTACTTGAAGCATGAGGAAGTGTCACAATAACTATGATCAGGGCCACAAATATGACCATTTTGTCTGAGAGATTTCCTGCCTTGTTCCAAATTGTTGGCTCAGTCATTCAAATGTGAATGTTGGAAATCAAAAGGCAACATTTATCTTCTCCAATAATTTTTCTAGAATGCTGCAACATTGACCAACAATGATCACAGTGGTGTAATTCTACCTGTCTCTACTATCACTTCTGCATGAGACATAAAGCATTAGTATAGATTACTGTTGAATTATCCTATTGTCCATAGGGAATATTTAAAGGCCTGTAAAAATATCATTAATTATGGTTATTTCATAATTGTAGTGGGATGGAGAAATAAATACCAACTTGGAATTATGAGATCTAAAATAAGTCCAGATTTCGTCATGTTTGTGTTTCTCACAACTCAGTTGGCATCTTCCCAATCTTATTCATTGAAATAATGAGAGACAGGTCTGTACTGTAATTACCCATATGAAGTTAAATCCTAAAAATGATTAATCAATAAAAAGATTTTAAAAGATTTAAATGTTCTATATGCAAGAAAGAAACACTTATTTACACTAATCTGTCCTTGTATGCTAACAGTTAGATTTTTCCAATTCTAGTTTAGGTCAGTTTTCAATTCTGAAATATTTGAAGCTCTGAGGGATATTAGAATCATGCTGAAAACATTTTGTATTTTTTTGGGGGGGGGTATTTGTTTTATTTGTCATATATGATTATAAGCAAAGATTAAACAGTAAAACATGAATGATTATATATGTAATATTACAAGCATGAATAAGAGTAAAAGAGGTATGAATATATGGGTCAATTAGGACAGGAACGGTAGGCACGATTGTGCGCTTATGCATGCCCCTCACTGACCTCTTAAGAATGGGATGAGGTCGATGGCAGATAATCTGAGGTTGAAGTTTTTGGGGTTTGGGGATGAAACTACTGAGTCAGGTAAAGTGTTGCAGGCATTGACCACTCTGCTGTTGAAGTCGAATTTTTTGCAATCAAGTTCGGAGCGTTTTACATTAAGTTTGCATCTATTGTGAGCTCAAGTATTATTGCGTTTGAAGCTGTTATTATTAGTTGAAGCGATATAATATTAATTGTCTCATTGTTGCCTCATAGTTTTAATTAGTTCTAATTGTCTCATAGTTGTCTCATTGATAACATTGTCTCACGATCTATGCATTTGTAGTTAAATTCTTTGAAATCCAAATCATGCTCATTCTGGCGAAAGATTTATGTCTTTCAGAAAAGTAGGTGTACTTTTGAATTGCCATTTTTCTCCCTCTATATGCCAGCCATTCCCAAATTCTCCATCAAATCAAGGTAAACATAGCAATTTATCTTGAGTGATTTTAATATTTTTGTCATAACTATTATCAAGTTGTGAGGACATCACTCCTCATCAAATCCCAATTTTCATAAAAGAAATTTATTAGTGTCTCCATATATCGTTTACATACTTTATACTCATTTGGAACATACTTTTTCTTCTTTTTATTACCCTTTAATCCCTTTGTGTTGGGGTGACTGAGTAGAGATGAGCTAACCTGATACCCTTCCTGATACCTACATAGAATTCACGGCAGATATTTTCTCTTTGCGCCCTCATAGGGAAACTTCCGCCGCTGCCTAGGATCAAACTCTCAACCTTCCGAGTAGGAGACAAGATTGTTCACCTCTCGGCCACTCCGTCACACTTTCGAGGCATAAATTCTGAGTATAAAATTCTTGGTCTAATGAAAACTAATTTCAATTCCAACAAATCTACATGATGCAAGTCAGCTTGCAAGCATTTATTTATTTATTTATTTATTTATTTATTTATTTATTTATTTATTTATTTATTTATTTATTTATTTATTTATTTATTTATTTATTTATTTATTTATTTATTTATTTATTTGTTTGTTTGTTTGTTTGTTTGTTTGTTTGTTTGTTTGTTTTTATTTATTTTTATTTATTTATTTCAGCCCTTTTCTCTGGCCTCTAAGAGGAGTCATTCGATACCACTGACCACAGTATCCTTCATCTCAACTTTGGTGGTTTGGAATTGGGCAGCACCATTTTACAGAAATGCTCTTCCTTAAATCACAAATTAGAGGCACATTGGAAGGAGCTTGCAAGACAGATATTTCTACTGTATTGTGCAATTAAACAGTCACACATCATCCACTTGCTTCTCAGTTCTCTAAGAAGTTTCTCTTGCTATCCCTTCAGCTAGAGGTCACTTGCCAGGACTGAAAGATATTAAGAAAGGATGAGGCTCCTTTGCAACTGCCAAATTGTTGTCCTTGCAGATCAGAGGTTTAGGTGTTTTGAAGCAATCAGCCCCTTCTTTACCTGCCCTTTTTCCCAGTCTGGGGTTCAGCTTCCAAGACTGAAAGAGGGATAAAACCATCAGTTTAGCTTGTTTAGGAGGAAATGGAATCCCTTTTCTTAATTTGCCTGCACATAGTATAATAAGATCACTAGTGCCATATTTTTCCATGTATAAGACACTACTTTTTCTTTAACATATTTACTTGAAAATGGAGTGGTGTCTTATACACAGGAGGCTGGGAAAAGAAGGTGTGGCCTATCCCCATCCTTCAGCTCTGCCAGACAAGCCTCTACCTTATATGCAGCTCTATCATTCCTCTCTATTGTAGTTGTTTCCTGTATCTCATTGCCACCCTAGGTTTCATCTCAATTGTTCCTGTGATGCATTTCTGTTCTTGTATCACTCACTCTCTAATAAGATGGCTTCTGCACAGTGATAGCTTGTAGTGTGCTTACTTACTTTGCATAAAAAAAATGGGGGTGTCCTATACATGGGCGTGTCTTATAGACAGAAAAATGTGGTATTTGATAACATTCTTCTTCTGGGTGGAAGATCAGCCATGATGATGTGGGAACGAATCTGCCATTCAATCTTTGCTTGTTCCTCACATCCCATCCTCACAGCTATTTCCAGGGTAAAAAGTGAGAAATTACACTAAAAGAAAAGATGAGGAACTTGACAAAGAATTTGAGACTGACCAAAGGTGGTAAACATTCCTTTCAAGATAAGCAAAAGTGTCAGGTCCAATAGATCTCTATTGGGAGGTTCTGGTTCTGGTTCCTAACCTTGGAAGGAGCTGCTGCCTGCTGGATGGTGACCCTCCACAATGTGGGTGGCCCAGAGCTCTGGAACTTCAACCAATTCATGACAGCATTGAGACAGAGATTTGAAGACCCCCTGGCTGATGAAATAGCCAGGGACTATATTAAAACCGTGAAGCAAAGGTCTGCTCCCTTGTCAAATATATGAAGGAGTTTCGAGACCTGGCCTGCCATGTAGATTGGCTGGAAGAAATACTGGTGAGCTACTTCAAGGAAGGGCTGAAGGATGATCTGTACCATGCCTGCATCATCTGGGGAGCCCCAGACCGTCTCCACAACTGGTACATTTTGGCAGAGGAGGCCAAGATTGACCAAGCTGGAAACCAGTACCACTCAAGCAGGGCTTGGAAGCGGTCTCCATCCAAGAGAAAAAGAGAGGTGGCCAAGTCTCAGTCCGCACTGCCATGCTCAACTGCCTGCATCAAGTACAGGAAGGAAAGCCAGAATGCTGTGGAGTGTCAGGTAAAGACCCCCCACCAGAAAGGGAGACTGACTGTTTGGAAGGAAACCAGTGAAGCCGCTGCAGTGTCCCAAGGACACTGCCCATGGAGTTCTGGTCCCTTCTTAAACAAGGACCTGGAACTCTGACCCCACAGGGAGAAGAGCCGGTCTTGTCTATGTGACTATGATGATGACCCCCTGGTAAGTGGGCCAATCGAGCCAATCACCATACCCATAGAAATGCTAATCCCAAGCTCGGGATGGCACTGATGACCTTACTAGACTTGGGGTGCACCCGATGCTTAATAAGCCCAACCCTAGTGGGGAAGTTGGGGACTCATCTGAGATGGTTAAAACAGCCCATCACCTTTTGCCAGCTTGATGGGTCCATTGCAGGGGGAGTCCTGGCCACATTCACCATGGAACTCTTGGAATTTGCCATGGAAAGCCACTCTGAGATGATTACCCTTATTGTGGCACCAGGCATGGATTGGCCCCTGGTTTTAGGACTGACATGGCTTTAAAAAATGGAACCTGTAAGTGGACGTGACCAAATGGCTCCTGAAGTTCCTGGGCTAAGGGGAAACTCCAAGAGATGAAAGTCACAACGCGAAGAATAAGCACGGAAAGGAAGTGGCAGCCACCTCAAAGTGTGAGCAGATGTAGGGCATCCCCCGGGAGTACCATGACCTGGCACAGGTGTTTAGCAAGACCTGGGTCGGACAAACTCCCTCCCCATTGACACATGGACTGTGCCACTAAAATTGTCCCTGGAGCAAAGTTGCCAAAACTGAAGCTATACTCCATAATGCCCCGAGAGCTAGTCAAACTGTGCAACTTCATAGACAAAAATTTAGAGCACAGCTTCATCCAACCCGCCAAGTCATTGCCCCAGTACTGTTCCGGAAAAAGAAAGATGACTTGCTTCACTTATGCATGGATTATAGGGGGTAAACACAGTGTGTGTGGAAAATATCTACCCACTGCCCCTCATGAAAGACAAATAAACTTTATTCCCAATTCAACTCATCTGCCATATTCTATTTATTGCTACAAGGGTGTAGCAGGCCCTCAGCCTGAAACATTAATTGCGATGGTAACACAATGATAGTGGAGTCGAAGAGACAAATCAATCAGTCTTTTGTGTACAGTGAGTGTGTGCTGAAATGTAATACTGGATATGTATCTATTATTCTAGGAAAAGTCCCGTTGACATGGATATGATGCTATTAATTTAATTCACACATAAATATTCTTAAATCTGGATGCAGTTCATTTTTTTCTGCAATATTACAAAGAAGCTTCAACTACCACAGATGGTTACCTTCACTGTAATTAGTAAAATGACTATGATTAATTTGACTTTTTCTTCAATCCTCAATATGACCTGGTGGCTGGAAAAAAAACAATGAAATAAGACTTGGATGTCAGTGGTCCCTCTTTCATAGCTGGGACAAAAGACTCATAGAGTTCTAGGAAGCTGAAGAACTGCATTATCCAGTTATGGCTTGAAGTCAGATGGTTATTGGGCAGCAAAGCAACCCTCACAGGTGCTTCAGTGTCAGTGTCTGAACAACACCCAGTAGATGTTGGCATGCCATGGCATCATTCACAATGCTAGTGTTGTTGTTATTACCCCAATGGGTATCCTGTACCCCTGAAACTAAATGTATTGTTAGCAAACCTCTTCCTATTCAATATAAATATTATCAATCAGGAGATCTCATCATTGGGGGCATTATTTCTCAAATCTACATGATTTCAGATCTGACAACATACAGAAGACATATGTCTGAGGATCCGGTTGGGGATGCCATGTATGGAGTTGTTAATTGTCATCATATTATATGGCAGTCCAGAATGCATACACAGAAAAGGAGAGAGAGAGAGAGGGAGAGGGAGAGAGGGAGAGAGGGAGAGGGAGAGAGAGAGAGAGAGGGAGGGAGAGAGGAGAGAGAGGGAGAGAGAGAGAGAGAGAGAGGGAGGGAGGGAGGGAGGGAGGGAGGGAGGGAGAGAGAGAGAGAGAGAGAGAGAGAGAGAGAGAGAGAGAGAGAGAGAGAGAGAGAGAGAGAGAGAGAGAGAGAGAGAGAGAGAGAGAGATTTGATTATATCTCAGAGACCAGATTATTGCTGCACTATTTTTTTTAAAAAAAGAAGTTAAATAGTTCCAGGGTTTTTTTCCTACATTGTCATTCAATGTGCTTTTTCCTGACAAATATATCAGTTGGCATTTAAACACTGCAAATGTATCATAGGTGCTAAGAGGAAAGGCTGCATAATCTGTAATACGATTGCCAGCACAATAATTCATTTTGGCTTTCTTTTTCCCCCAGTCCCTTGAGGTCAAACTGGTTAGTGTGAAAAGATTTGTTAGAGTTGATTATAAACATTTTGTTCTATCTGAATCCAGACTGTTGGAATATTCCCTATGCCATCCTGTTATGCGGCTATAGTTATAGCTATAGCTGTTTTCAGTCATCTATATTCTTTGTTGATTATTTTAATATTCCTCCTTTTTAAAAATGTAATGGAATGATCTCTACAGGGACAGTTCAGACCACTGTAGTTTGTGTGATCAGAAGCAAAAAAATGCTTTTGCTTTTATTTGTGTTGGTTTCACTAAGAGTCTCTCAATAAGGATTTTGCACATGATCCTTATGAGTACCCTTTTTCAAATGTTTCCACTCAGACTACATGCTTTTCCAATGTTTTAGTGAGTTTTCTCCCGCCTTAGCCATGAAAGCTAACTGACCTACTCTCTCTCTCAGACCAACTCGCTTCATAGGGTTGGTGTTGAAGGGAAAATAGGGGGAAGAAGGTGTGTTGGATATGTTCACCACCTTGAGTTATTTGTAAAAATATGTTCACCACCTTGAGTTATTTGTAAAAAAATAAAACTAAAGGCAGGATATAAATAAATAAAATAAATGCTGCTAGCATAAATGTTTAAATACAAAAAAAAAACATTTTTTAAAAATCAGATATACTGTACTATGGCTAAGGGTCTAATTCTTCTTCTAGGGTATTCTTGCAGAACTACCAACATATCTTGTCCTTGGCTTTCACGGTCAATGAAATCAATGAAATGCCTTCTCTCTTACCTAACATCACCCTAGGCATCCAAATTTTCAATAGCTATTTCATGGCAAGATGGACTTATTTTGCTTCAATGAAGCTTCTCTCCAGTAAGGACAAATTCATCCCTAATTATAAATGTGATAGCCAGGATAGTACAGTTGCTGTAATTGCAGGACCAAACTCTCACATCTGTCAACACATAGCCAACTTTTTGAGGATTTATAAAGTCCCACAGGTAAGATTTTCTCATATGGAAAGCATCCTTTAGATTCATTAAACAAATTGCACATTTATAGGATTCCTCAGGCAAGAACTGCTCGAGAAAAACTGGGTGTCCTATAAGTTATGCACACTTTTGTTGTTCTTTATATCAAGTTTCATAGTTTTTTGTGCAGATGGTTGGCAACAAACTACAACTCCTAGCAAAGCAGCATTCTAGGTAAAGATATTATGCTCCAGCTGAGACTCAGATATTACTACATCTCTATTTATTGGACAGTGTACATTCTATCTGCCACACCAAGTCACCATCATGAGGTGGATTATTTTCTTTATAGGATCTTCACTATAATCACCATGGAAAATAGTCTTTCCCACTATTGATTTGACCATATCCTGTTCAAGGTGATATCCAGCATTACATTATTTGATAATGAACATGTCAGGGTGACTTGCATAAAGCATGACATAGGAGGTAATCCTGGCTAAATAAGAAGCCTTAAGAAGGCAAAGCTTCCTTTCTCATCATATCCTATGACTCCTATGATGAAATCAATTCCATCAATGGTCTCCTAAGAAACATAGAATTATAGAGCGAAGCAAGATATTTTGGAGGGTTTATAGGGGAAGAGTTAAATTTCCATAGATACGCAACAGTCACAAAATCCACAGCTGAAAAAAAATGCTTTTTCATAGGGGTGTGCAAAAATCTGTATTTGAAGAGAAAAAAGTACTTGAAGAGGGTGTTAGCGAGACAACATTTGTTAATACCTCCTTAAATCAAATGCTTCTTTTCCTGGAAAAGATATATTTCTTTAAAGAGTGGCAGACAACAATGAATAGGTGTCCTTGTCCAAAATCACCTTTCCCCACTTGTATTTTGAAATCAATATTGCCATTCTATTCATACTATTTATTGCATTTTTTAAATGTCAAGGTTAACCCATTCAGAACATTTTCTAAAAAAGCTTCATTGCAAAAAATTTTTAATATAGAAAGTGAGAATAGAATAGAATAGAATAGAAAAGAATAGAATAGAATAATATAGAATAGAATAGAATTCTTTATTAGCCAAGTGTGATTGGACACACAAGGAATTTGTCTTGGTGCATATGCTCTCAGTGTACATAAAAGAAAAGATACATTCATCAGGAATCATAAGATACATTACTTAATGATAATCACAGGGTATAAATAAGCAATCAAATCACATTAGGAAACAGTCAATGTAAATTGTAAGGATACAAACAACAAGTTACAGTCATGCAATCATAAGTGGGAGGAGATGGGTGATAGGAACGATGAGAAGATTAATAGTAGTGCAGACTTAGTAAATAGTTTGACAGTGTTGAGGGAATTATTTGTTTAGCAGAGTGATGGCATTCGGGAAAAAACTGTTCTTGTGTCTAGTTGTTCTGGTGTGCAGTTTATTAAATTAAATAATTAAATATATTAATTAATTAAAATAATTAAATAAAGGTTTATTAAATTCTCATGACATATGCTACTTCTTGAAGGAAGCCAATGCCAGATTAAATGTTTAATCTGACAATGATTGTATTTAATCCTTTGATATGAGCTGCTAATATTTTAGCAAATTTAGGAATAGAACAAAATGATATTGCCAGTATTGGATCTTAGTATTTAAAAACATAGAACTAATTATTTCATCCTGTGAAATAGATTTTCAGGTCTGTGAGACATAGTGTTATGATATCAGGAAACTGGGAAAGTATGTCATAAAAGAGATCTTAAATATGAAATAATACTTTTATATGACACTTAAGTTTGAAGAAATGTTGTGCTTTATACTCAAGTCCAATAACTTATTCATACTGAAAGTTGCCCACCTGCATGTAACATTTCCTGAATCAACAATTTACAACATATGCTCTTTGCAATTGTAAGCATACTGAGCCACGGTGGCACAGTGGTTAGAGTGCAGTACTGCAGGCTACTTCTGCTGACTGCCGGCTGCCTGCAATTTGGCAGTTCAAATCTCACCAGGCTCAATGTTGAATCAGCCTTCCATCCTTCCAAGGTGGGCAAAATGAGGACCCAAATTGTTGGGGGCAAGATGCTGACTCTGTAAACCACTTAGAGAGGGCTGTAAAGCACTGTGAAGTGGTATATAAGTCTAAGTGCTATTGTTATATTCAGAGAAAATAAGAGAAATGATGTTTCCATAAGTTAGAAAACTCTGTTTTCTAACTTATGGAAACACATATTCACATATTCACATCTATGCAAACACATATTCACATATGTGAATATGTGTTTGCAATTAAGTTTTATAGAAAATTAAAAAACAATATCAAGATTTTGGGGCTTCATCCTCTAAGCTCCTTATTTTTTTTAATGTCCTTCAGATCATCTATGGCTCTGCTCCACTGATTAATAATTATGACCAGGCTGATTTTTTTCACCAAATGTTTCCAGATGATGACGATCAAATTATGGGGATTCTCCAGTTGCTACTGCATTTCAAATGGATATGGATTGGGTTAGTTTTTTTTGAAAGTCACAGTGGGGAAAGGTTTGTACAGAATGCATATATCTTGTTTTCCCAGAAAGGTATCTGCTTCGATTTCATAGAAGAACTGCCCAAAGAATCTTTTTCCGATGATATAAGCGTCATGGTAGATGACTGGCTTGAAACATACAAAAATATCATGAAGGGCACTGCCAATGTTGTTATCATATATGGAGAAAATCAGATCATGATATTTTTGAGAATGGTTCCCTATGTTTCAACATTTGAAGACATGTCCTTGAAAACCAAAGATAAAGTATGGATTATGACAGCCCAAATGGAGTTCACATCCCTTCCTTTTCAAAAAATCTGGGGACTAGATTTCATCCATGGTGCTTTATCATTTGCAATTTCCTCAAAAGAAGTGTTAGGGTTTGAGGAATTTGTTAGGACTCGAAACCCAACTTCCAAAAGCCAGGACAGCTTTATCAATGTCTTCTGGGAACAGGTATTTGAATGCTCTTTACCTAAGGCCTTCATAGATGAAAAGACCAGAGATACATGCACTGGGAATGAGAAGATGGAAGATCTTCCTGCATCTGTTTTCGAAATGAGTATGACTGGCCAGAGCTATACCATTTACAATGCTGTTTATAATGTAGCATACGCTCTACAAGCCATTTATTCATCCAAATTCAGACACAGAACAAATATCAGCAATGGAACAAAGTTTCTTCAGAATCAACCATGGCAGGTAAGAGGCTCAGCTCACTAATGCAGGAGAATTAACGTGGCTGGAAAATGAACTATCTAACTCTCAATTTCATTCAGAAGCTTTGTCTCAATGATTTAGATAGTGTGGCTTGTATTCTGGAGTTTAAAAAAATCAATTCAAGCCAGCGGCAGGTTGCTTGCTTACCGGTGCCGGTGCGCTGTGCACGCATCTCCATGTTTTGGTGCGCACACGCTCGCTATGCACACATGCCCCCTCGCTTGATTTTGCTTCTGCACATGCATGGAAGCAAAATCATACTGAAATCTCACGAGGGGACATGCATGCGCGCAAGATTTCGGCATGATTTTGCTTCCGCACATGCGCAGAAGCAAAATCACCCAAAAATTCACAGAAAAAGATGGTGACACGTGCGATGGACCGGCAGAGAGGGCTCCGGAGCAGTCACGTGCAAATTGGACAATTGGCCACTCCCTACCGGAGCTGCGCACCGGACAGCTCTGGCACCCACCTCTGATTCAAGCATTATAAAAAGTGTGCAATCATCATTGTGTGTTATTCGGTTGGAATGCATAACATAGGCAGTCAGGAAGCTCAGAGAACTTTCCCAGCAACTACATATTCAAAAGAAAAGAACTATTGTAGCAAGCTAAATAGATTTTTTTTCCTGTCATTAGACATAAAGAAATGTTGCTGAAGTTTCTTTTAAAAGCAAGATAGGAACAGCATGCAAAGCATGACTTCTACGGTAGAGGTCTCTCCAATTTCCACCTGTAGTGTCAACAAGAGGCTTTGGTGTTTTCTTCTGTGTGGTGAATTATTTTGAATTTGAATTTGAATTTGAATTTATTAAAATTTCTATGCCGCCCAACTCCCAGAGGGACTCTGGGCGGCTCACAGTAAGGTATAGGAACAACAATCAGTAAAAACAATTTTAAAAACATATTAAGAATTTCAATCATTATTTAAAAACAACTTTCACTCCAACATGCATACACGGGCCGATCTAACAAGACCACATCTTTGGGTCATTGGCCCCATGCCTGCCGGAAAAGCCAGGTCTTAAGCTCTTTTCGGAAGGCCAGTAAGGTGGGAGTAGTATGGATCTCGGGCAGCAGTTGGTTCCAAAGAGCCGGAGCCGCTACAGAGAAGGCCCTCCCCCACGGACCCGCCAGCCGACATTGTCTAGTTGACGGGACCTGGAGGAGGCCGACTCTGTGCAATCTCACAGGGCACTGGAAGGAATGCAGTAGCATTTCATCTCATGTGTGTGTGTGTGTGTGTGTGTGTGGTGTATATATGGTTATTTTGCCTCTATATATGTGCTGGTGTGTGGGGTGTCTAATTAGGAAGAATTCATATGAATTGCATCTTTGGTATGTTTCTACTTACCCCTTGTTTTTGCTCTCTCTATGTTTATTTATTTTTTACACTGGCCATCTCATAGCAATAGCACTTAGACTTATATAACGCTTCACGGTGCTTTACAGCCCTCTCTAAGCAGTTGACCCCAACAATCTGGATCCTCATTTTACCCACCTCGGAAGGATGGAAGACTGAGTCAACCTTGAGCTGGTGAGATTTGAACTGCCGAACCACAGCTAGCGGTCAGCTGAAGTATCCTGCAACACTGCACTCTAACCACTGCACCACCTCAGTTCAATGACTCTCATGGGTGTACAAAAAAATTCAAACCAAAGCAATAAAATTAAAGTAACAATATCAGAAGTTAAAAAAAGGTCCAACTTCAACAAAGAAAAAGCAACAATCAATCTAACCAGCAGAACTTTCTTAGTTTATTTGCCCAAATGGTTCAGAGAACTAACATGTCTAAGTTAAAAGCTAGCATGGTCAGGTGAAGGCCCATCTGAATCTAAAGGGGGATATGGTTCCACCCAATAACTAGATCTCGAGGGATGTTATTCTACAGTTCCTATATCTGGAAAGAGTGGTTTTGCACAACCTCTATTTTGGATCATGTGACCAGGAGCTATTATGGGGTGCCTAGAATAGAGGAGCCAGGAACATTTGGAGGTGATGCCCAATTATATCTCCAATGGGGATACAATGAGCTTTTTTCCTATAATTATTTTCTCCATATCACACCATTGAATCCACTAAGTTTTCACATTCTTTCTCTCTTTATACCTAATGCTGTGCCATAATATTCTGTTTTGGGAGACAAGATGGGAAGTTATTTGCTAAATAAAAAATAATTATTTTTAATGATCACCTAGTTGTCTTAAATGACCTTCATCACTAAAATACTACAACTCTATTATTCCGTTATCTAAAGAAGACAAATGACAGTATCAATATGTCAGGCTTCTCTAGGCTAATGCTAAAAATTTAACAAAGTTGGAAAGGACCTTGTAGGTCATCTAGTCCAACCCCCCACTCAAGCAGGAGTCCCTACACCATTTCCGACAAATGGCAGTCCAATTTCCTCTTGAAGGTCTCAAGAGTTGGAGCTCTCACAACCTCCGAAGGCAAGCTGTTCCACTGGTTGATCACTCTCACTGTTAGAAATGTTCTCCTTATTTCCAGGTTGAATCTCTGCTTGGTCAGTTTCCATCCATTATTCCTTGTCTGGCTTTCTGGTGCCTTGGAAAATAGCCTGACCCTCTCCTCTCTGTGGCAGCCCCTCAAGTATTGGAACACTACTATCATGTCTCCCCTGGTCCTTCTCTTTGTTAGACTAGCCATGCCTAGTTCTTGTAACCGCTTTTTGTATGTCTAGCCCCCTAATCATCCTAGTTGCTCTCCTCTGCACTTTTTTTAAAGTCTCGACATCTTTTTGGTAGTGTGGTGACCAAAATTGGATGCAGTACTGTAGGTGTGGTCTAACTAAGGCTTTATAGAGTGGTATTAGTATCTCCCTAGAGCTAGATTTTATCCCTCTATTAATGCAGTTTAGGATTGAATTGGCTTTTTTGGCTGCCACTGCACACTGCTGCCTCATGTTTAGCTGGTTGTCTACTAAGACTCCAAGATCCCTCTCACAGTCACTGCTATTGAGCCTGGTTATACAATGAGGAATTCCATGGGTAAGTTCACCATCACAAATCAGTGAAATGATCATTGTAGTGTAGTTAGACAGCTTTATTAGAAAAATTAAATCTTTGACATGTATTGGTCATAATACAAATTCCAGTATATATCTATATCTAAGCATCTACATCTATCTTTCCTCTTCTTCAAACAATTTATGTTTCATGTTCATTAGATTTTTCATTTTTTTGGAAATTGTGCAATATTGACAATCTTTATTGCAATTTATTGTATTTATTAACCTTGCAATTTATCTCCGTAGTTCAGAATGTTTTTGGTAGTTGATAACAAAACAATACAATAAAATGCCTACATACAGTGGTGGGTTCCTACTAGTGCAGTCCATTCTGTCATCCCGGTAGCGGCCTGTCAATTGCGCAATTTGCACACGACAGCTCCGGTGCCGTCTTCGCCGGTCCGTCATGCAGCACCATCTTTTTTCTGAATTTTTGGCCTTTTTTTGCTTCCTGCACATGTGCAGAAACAAAATCTTGTGAGTGGACGCGCACGTGCGCGAGATTTCAGGGATTTTTTGCTTTCATGCATGCGCGGAAGCAAAAAATCACCAAAATCATGCGTGCGTCCCCTCATGAAATTTCAGTGATTTTTTGCTTCCTGCGCATGCATGGAAGCAAAATCGTGCAAGGGGACACATGTGTGTAGCGAGCATGCAGGTGTGCGAAACATGATGATGTGCGTGCAGCAGACCGGTAGGCAGGTAAGAGGAACCTGCCCCTGCCTACATATAATATTGTTTGATAGTATTATAGGCTCTAGTATATAGATCTTTGAATGTATAATGTAAGTATATAATTGTAAAGGTTGAATTGTTTTTACAATTGAAATGCATAGAGATCATAAAAGGTTAATGAGGTGACCACTAAATATCCTGTACATGCTTTTCTTTTGAATGGTTACATAATCATATATAATAATTCTTGATTCTATTTAGCTCAACTACTATTTGAGAAGCGTTTCATTTAACAACAGTGCTGGGGAAAAGGTCTCCTTTGATCAAAATGGGAAGTTAATTGCTGCATTTGATATTATTAACTGGGTCACATTCCCAAACCAGTCCTTTATTAGAGTCAAAGTTGGAAAGATAGATCCTTTCGCTCAACCAGAAGCGGTTCTCACTATTTCTGCAGATGACATCATCTGGCCCACCATGTTTAACCAGGTAGGTCATATTTCAGAAAAATATGACAGTCTCATTCCACTTAATACCTAATGCAAGGGAATTCAGATAACCTCCAATCTGTCAGTCACATCTCTTGGTGATGACAGGGATGCATAAATGTAACTTCCTTGGTCAGCCAAGGTGGTCTATGTATAATTTACCTGTTTGGACAGTACATTGCATTGTTATCCTAAATAGACAGCATGCCATTTAGAAGTATATTGATTTCTGAATCCTTCATTAGGCAGAGAATACCCTAATAATTTCCAAAAATACCCCATTCACTGACAGTATTTTATACCAGAATGTCATATTGTAGATCAGAGGTCTCCAACCTTGGCAACTTTATGAGGTGTGGACTTCAACTCCCAGAATTCCTCAGCATGGCTGGTTGAGGAATTCTGGGATTTGAAGTCCATACCTCATAAAAGTGCCAAGGTTGGAGACCTCTGTGTAGATGAAATGAAATTTCTAATGAAGTTCTAATACCATGCCTGGTCTCATTTACCAACAGATACGTCCTCTTTCTCTATGCAACCGCAATTGTCCTTCAGGTTATAGGAAGACAAAAATTGAAGAGAAGCCATTTTGTTGTTATGAATGCTTTCCATGTTCTAAAGGAAAGTTTTCAAACAAGAGTGGTAATCTTTATTTATTTTTTACTAAAGAATGAAATATCCCTGGCTAAAGTAATGAAATGTTTGCTTGTTTGCTCTTGGGTAAACTGTCATATTTTGGTGAGGTGGTCAGGACCAAGATGTCAAGTCAAATCTCTTTTCATTCATTGTTTGGCTCTGAACCATTCAGATCTTAATTTGCCTTCTAAGATTATGCAAAAATAAAATAATGTGGTATGAATGGAACTTTTAAGTGTTTTTTGAGCTCTCCCCGAAAAGGCAGAATATAAATGCAATGTATAAACATGAAATTTGGAAAACAAAATATGGCAAAAGGGGAAAGAAGGAAGGAAGGAAGCTCTATTGGTGTACCCCAAAATATTGATTTGCTAATTAATTAAGGTATTTTTTATAATTAATTGATGTAAATGTGATTAATGATTAAATAAGATAAAAAAGAATGTATGTTTTGGTGAGAAGAAGAATGACATCACTATATATAGTAAGAGACTTCAAGAGAGTTGTGGGAAATTTCGGCACACCCAGAAATTTGACTTGCATTTGACTTGTTCTTAAAATATTCTAATTATAACTTCCACCCAGTGAAGCACTGGAATGAGTTACTTCCAACCTTCAAGGAAGGAAGTAACTCATTCCAGTTGACACACTGTGGGAACACACTGTGTTCATTAGACTCATTCCAGGGAACACACTGTGTTCATTAGACAAAAGGAC
>JALIGW010000046.1:3453318-3559724 GCA_023053685.1 Diadophis punctatus similis
ACCAACAGGATCACCCAAGGGGGGAAGGTCATTGCAGCTGCCCAGTTAAAGCAAACAGGCACCTATAGGGGGGTGCATCAGTTAAGGAAGATGCCAGAAGATTATTGCATTGTATTTATGTCAGAAGCACCGTGATGCTTCCAGGTTGAAAGGATTAGTCTGAGATATCACCATTGCCCACAGGATGCCCAATTGGGGACTCCTTTCATGTCCCTGGCAGGAGTTGTACAGGATGGGAGCTCAACCCACCCCATGGTAGCACTTGGGTCTCAAAGGTGGGCTTCCTACTCAGCATTCTAACCATGTCAGCCATCATGCTCCTTATATACAGAGCATGGTTTATCCATATATCACTATAGGGACAGTGGCAAAAGGCTTAATTAATACAGCAAGGGAAAAGGCAATAATGAAACACTCCTATATTTTTCACCAAAGGAAGAATGCATACACCCCAAACTGCAAAAACAGAACAAAAAAAAGCCCAGTTTCATGAAAGTAAACAATGAGGCTTCATTCAAGGGATCTGGTATAAATATCAGTTTTATTTTTTTATTAGTTGCTCCTTCTTATTCAAATCAGGTCTCAGAATAATGATATAGCACTTGGGGGAAAAGATGCAGCCCAGTAATCCAGCCGCTGAAGCCAAAATGGAGAAGATCTCCACAGCAACCACATATTTCCCCTTGGTGCTCAAATAAGTGGGAACAAACGACACCCAGACACTGCAAAAGACCAACATGCTGAAGGTGATGAACTTGGCTTCATTGAAGCTGTCAGGTAAATTCCTAGCCAAGAAGGCCACCGTGAAGGTGACAGCGGTCAAGAGCCCCATGAAGCCAAGCATTGTGTAAAACATTGTGGTTGAACCTTCATTACATTCCAAGACGATTTCTTCAACTATGGAGTGCATGTCTGAATCTGGAAATGGAGGAGAAATTGCCAACCACACTGCACATATTGTGAACTGAGCCATGAAGACAGATAGGACGATCATGTTGGCCATCCTTCTCCCCACCCATTTTCTCATTTTGGAGCCTGGCTTGGTGGCCATGAAAGCAAGAACTACTATGGTTGTTTTACCCAAAATACAAGAAAGGGCGATAGAGAAAGTGATGCCAAAAGTACTTTGTCGCAAGAGACATTTCACTTGATCAGGTTGCCCAATGAAGAGCAGAGTGCAAAGGAAGGAGAGCATGAGAGCAATGAGAAGAATGAAGGTGAGGTTCCTGTTGTTGGCTTTGACAATGGGAGTGTCCTGGTGTTTAATGAAGATTCCCAGAAACATCACTGAGATGACAGAAAAGGAGACGGCAATTGTTACCAAAGAAATACCCAACGGCTCTTGGAAAGTCAAATAAGTTACAGTTTTTGGAAGACAATTATCTCGACCTTTGTTTGGATGTTGGTCCTCTGGACATGGGAAACAGTCATCTAAGTCTGGGGGGGAAAACAAATAAAGCTGTTTCACAGAACCATTTTAAGCCTGAAAAAGTAATAACATACTAGATTTAATAAGATCCTATCAATTCATATTATTTTTCTCAAAATAATTTAAAATGAAATTCATTATATAATGCATTGTTCAGTGTCAATATTCTTTAAGTTATGCAGTTATCTCAAAACTTTTATATGACACTTTTACTCTCCAGGTAGAAAAAGAGTTGAAATAGCAGTAAACAATGTTGAATGGATTGAATTTGATGGAAAATGATATTACAGTCAAAAAAGATAATAAAAAGATTTCTGGATTGTTTACCAACAAGCAGTGGTGGGTTCCTACCAGTGCGGTCCACTCTATAGCACCGGTAGCGGCCTGCTGGTGATGTCACAGTACTGGTACGGTCGGTTGCCGGTCCCTGGGCGCCGCCATTTTTTTTTAAAAAAAATTTACATTTAAAAAAAATTCTTCTGTGCATGCCCAGAAGCCGAGTTTCTGGCACTGCGCATGCGCTGCCTTCCTACCCCACAGTGAGTCCAAGCAGGGAAGGATGGCTGAGGGAGCGTGTGAGACGCTGAAAGAACGGGCGGCAGGAGCTATCTCCATTCCCCTCCCTTCAGCAGTCCGAGAAGCCACGAACACACGGTGATGATCCTAGGCATTTTCACACGTTTGAGGCTTCTCAAGCTGCTGAGGGGAGGGGGAATGGGCAGCAGGACCTATCTCAGTTCCCCTCCCTTCAGCAGTCCGAGAAGCCACGGCCACCCGGTCACATGGCTGGCAAGCCATACCCACAAAATAAGCCACGCCCACAGAGTGGTAGTAAAAAAATTAGGAACCCGCCCCTGCCAACAAGCACTGGTTACCTGCCAAACATCTACATGCAATAAGAAGAAGAATCCAAATCTGAGAAATCTATTGATCCTTAAGAGAGATTATGCTATTTAAAGTGAACTGGTTGATTGTACCTTTAAATATTTCCCAAACATGCTGCTTCAAAAAGCAACTGGGCTTTCTTTGTTTTTCCTTGAAGACATTTTGCTTCTTAGCCAAGAAACTTCTTCAGTTCTGAGTGAAGCAAGTCAGTCAAAACTGAAGAAGCTTCTTAGATGAGAAGTAAAATGTCTTCAAGGAAAAAAGAAAGTTCAGCTGTCTTTTGAAAAAGCAACCTTGGTACAAAAAGCACTTTGATGACTAAGAATCCCCATAGACATTAAATATCCCTTTGAATTAGAAACAAGTAGTTCATGTTTTTCTTTGCTCATCTATACAAACTATCAGACAGCTCAAGATTTACCAACAGTCACCATAATTAACCAACTGATTAAAAATCCATCCCCAATTATACTTATTAAATAATTGATATATTCAATATATTCCTTTGCTTACCCATTTGGTCAGCTATCTTCCCTTCTGGACACTGTCTACAATCATAGCAGCAGGATAATTTCCCTTCTATTTTTACCTTGCTGTAGCCATAAGGACATTTCTCATTGCAGATGGAAAGAGGCAAAGTCTGTTCATAAAGAAAATCAGAATTCTTTCACATGAAGAACTCATAGGTTGGGAGTGCTCATTTCATCAGGTATATATACCCAAACTTTTCACATCCTCATCAAACCTTAGTGTCCCATTTCCCCCATTTTCTTTTGTTTTAAATTCACCAAAACAATCCCTTAATTCATTTCTCAAACCTCAGCAACCAAAAGAGGTATGAACGTCAATTCCCTGAATTCTGCAGCTGCCAAAAAAAGTCAATGCAGTCCTTGGCTGCATTAACAAAGGGACAGAATCAAGATCATATGAAGTGGCTTTTTTTCTTCATGTTTTAAAATGTTTTATTATGGTACATATAAAAAATTCCATTTCTAAATAAACAGTGTGTTGTCTGCATACAAATAAGAACAATAAGAACAATTAAATTAAATTAAATAGTTTTGAGAAATAATAATCATAATATTTACAATAGTATTCATCACATTGGTATTGGTCTCATAATAACAATAATAATTTCTTATTTGTTTTAATAAACCTTCCTTATAAAATTAATCCTTCTCTTATATTCTTATATACACGGACTGTACTACCTCCAAGATGGACTATTGGCAAGGGACGGGTTACACCTCACAAAGACTGGGAAGAATGTCTTCGGTAAAAGACTGGCCCAAGTTGTCAGGAGGGCTTTAAACTAAAATCGTGAGGGGAGGGTAACCAATCTACAGGATCCCCGGGACCCAACTCCAAGCATGGACCCCAAGCAAACAAAACAAACAACGACCCAAAAAGGGATGGGGAAGAAAACAAACACAAACGCCAAACAAGAGACAAGGAAAGAACACCCACAATCAGGCACAAAGAACTCAAATGCCTCTACACAAATGCACAAAGCCTAGGGAATAAACAGGGTGAACTTGAAATGTTAATGCATGAAGGTACATACAACATAGTTGGAATAACAGAAACTTGGTGGGACTAATCATACGATTGGAACACACAGATAAAAGGATACAAACTCTTCAAAAAAAACCAGATCACACAAAGAAGGTGGTGTTGCACTGTATATAAAGGACAACTATGTAACTTCAGAGCTACAAATAACCAAGGAAGAAAACCCATTAGAATGCATATGGGTCAACATAAAAGAAAAAAAGAGCAACACAACAATAGTTTACTACAGACCACCAAACCAAACAGAAACAATGGACACCCTTTTTACAAACCAGCTAAAGAACATATGCAAGAAAAACAACATTGTAATAATGGGAGACTTCAACTACCCAGATATCAATTGGAAAACCAACTCAGCACCAAGTGAGAAATCTAAAAGATTCCTAACCGGTCTAGCAGACACCTTCATTGTCCAAAAAGTTGAGGCGGGAACTAGAGGGGCAGCCATACTGGATTTAATACTTATAAACAGAGAAGAAACAATAGAAGGAGTTGAAGCTGCAGGAACACTGGGCGAGAGTGACCACGTAATACTAAAATTCACCATAAGGCAAACACAAATAACTGAACATAACGACACCTATATTCCAGACTTTAAAAAAGCCGACTTCAACAAACTCAGAGAAAACTTGGGGAAGATCCCTTGGATGAAAGTACTAAAGGGTAAAACAACACAAGAAGCCTGGGAGATCCTGAAAAACACGATCATAAAAGCCCAAAAAACCACAATACTGATGAGGAAGAAAAACAAGAAATCCAAAAGAAAACCAGCATGGCTACACCAAGACCTCACCGATAAACTGAATGAAAAAAAAGATAAATACAAAATATGGAAAGAGGGGAACATAACCAAGGCAGAGTACCAACAGATAGCCAGAATCTATAAAGAAAAAATCAGGACAGCAAAGGCCCAGAATGAACAAAGACTTGCAACAAAAGTCAAAGACAACAAAAAAGCTTCTTCCAACACATAAACAACAAGAAAAAAATCAAGGAAACAGTCGGTCCACTAAAGAGAGAAGACGGCAAAGAAGTAACAGACAACACAGACAAATCAGAGCTACTGAACACATTCTTCGCATCAGTCTTCACACAAAAGGAAACTGCAGCTCAACTACCCAGCAACACAAACATAAAAAACAGATTTGAAGCAAGACTCAACTTAAGCAAAAATATAGTAAGACATCACCTATCTGAACTTAACGAATACAAAGCACCAGGACCAGACGGATTACACCCCAGAGTCCTAAAAGAACTAACAGAAGTCATTTCAGAACCACTGCACCACATCTTCCACATATCCTGGAACACAGGGGAACTACCTGAGGACTGGAAAAGAGCTGACGTGGTCCCCATCTACAAAAAAGGTAAAAAAACAGACCCAGGAAACTACAGACCAATCAGCCTAACATCAATACCTGGGAAAATACTGGAAAAAATAATTAAAAACCAGATCTCACATCACCTAGAAACAAACCAAGTAATAACCAACAGCCAACATGGATTTGTTAAGAACAAGTCATGCCAAACCAACCTCATTTCATTCTTCAACACCATGACCAAATTAGTAGACCAGTGAAATGCAGTAGACATAATATACCTGGACTTCAGCAAAGCATTTGACAAAGTAGACCACAACCTACTTCTTCATAAGCTAGAAAAAAGCGGGATAGACAGCTACACAACCAGATGGATTAACAACTAGCTGACCAACCATACTCAGCGAGTAGTCCTCAACCGCTCTAAGTCCACATGGAGAGAAGAAAGCAGTGGGGTACCACAAGGTTCCGTCCTAGGCCCAGTACTCTTTAATATCTTCATAAATGACCTAGATGAGGGAATAGCAAGAGAACTAACCAAATTTGCAGATAATACCAAGTTGGCAGGAGTAGCAAACACCCCAGAGGACAGATTCAAAATCCAGAGGGACCTCGACAGACTCGAACACTGGGCCCAAACCAACAAAATGAAATTTAATACGGACAAAAGTAAAACTCTGCACCTAG
Source organism: Diadophis punctatus similis (assembly GCA_023053685.1). Taxonomy (NCBI): domain Eukaryota; kingdom Metazoa; phylum Chordata; class Lepidosauria; order Squamata; family Dipsadidae; genus Diadophis; species Diadophis punctatus. The sequence continues at coordinate 3,459,211 of JALIGW010000046.1, forward strand.
GTAAGAAGAATCAAAAATACACATACAAACTGGGCAAAACCACACTCAATAGCAGCGATTGCGAGAGGGATCTCGGAGTCTTGGTAGACAGCCAACTAAATATGAGCCACCAGTGTGCAGCAGCAGCCAAAAAGGCCAATGCAGTCCTGAGCTGCATAAATAGAGGGATACAATCAAGGACCAGAGAGGTACTAGTACCACTCTATAAAGCCTTGGTCAGACCACACCTAGAGTACTGCATCCAGTTTTGGTCACCACACTACAAAAAAAGACATTGAAACTCTAGAGAAAGTGCAGAAGAGAGCAACCAGGATGATAAAGGGTCTGAAAAAAAAACCTACAAAGAGCGGTTTCAGGAACTGAGCTTGGACAGTCTGGCGAAGAGAAGGACCAGGGGTGACATGATAGCAGTGTTCCAATACTTGAGGGGCTGCCACAGAGAGGAGGGGGTCAGGCTGTTCTCTATGGCACCAGAAAGCCAAACAAGGAATAACAGATGGAAGCTGACCAAGGAGAGATTCAACCTGGAAGTGAGGAGAAACTTTCTGATGGTGAGAGCGATCAACCAGTGGAACAGCTTGCCAGCGGAGGTTGTGAGAGCCCCAACACTTGCGACCTTCAAGGGGAGACTGGCCTGCCATCTGTCTCAAATGGTGTAGGAACTCCTGCTTGAGCAGGGGGTTGGACTAAATGACTTACAAGGTCCCTTCGAAGTCTAATAATAAATCTAAAATCTAAAATTTCTGTATTCCATATTCCATATTTCTAACCTCTGTTTTTATTGGCTAGTCATTGATAAAGTGAGTCCCATGTTAATACGTATTCAGTTTCTTCCTTTTCCTTTATTTTAAGTGTTAATCTATCCATTTCTGCACATTCTAATATTTTTTAATTACGTTTTCCTGTATAGGAATCTCTTCACTTTTCCATTATTGTGCAAATACAATTCTAGTTGCAGTTAGTACATCAAGTATGTATTCCCTTTTATTTTTTATAAGGGTTAGGGTTAGGGTTATACGAGAGTGAGTCATAAAGTAATGCCATGTTCTTTAAGACAGGTATAATTACCAACACAGGAACATGTAGCATACATCAAAATGAAGCTGGTCCTCTGTGGATCACATCCCTACTTCTCAACATAGTCACCGTTTCTCTCAATAGCAATGTTCCACTTTCAAATGAGAGCATGTGTCCCTGCCTCGTAAAATTTTGTTGACTGTTCTTTGAGCCACTTCTTCACTGCAGTTTTCACTTCCTCATTACTGGAATAATGTTTGCCTCTCAAACCCTCTTTCATGGGGCCGAAGAGATGATAGTCTGAAGCTAAGAGACACTAAGAAGAAGGGGTCAACCTATTCTCCAAAACACCTGAAGGCAGGGTAAGAAGCAATGGATGGAAACTAATTAATGAGAGGACAAACCTAGAACTAAGGAGAAATTTCATGACAGTTAGAACAATTAATCAGTGGAACAGCTTGCCTCCAGAAATTCTGGGTCCTCCAACATGGAGAGATTTTGAAGAAGAGATTGGACAACCATTTGACTGAAATGTTGTGGGTTTCCTGAGTAGGGGGAGTTGGACTAGAATACCTACAAAGTTAATCTGTTATTTCCCCAACCAGCATGCTGAACTTTGGAGTTGAAATCCACACCTCATAAACTTGCTGGGGTGGAGAAACACTTGCTTAACTGTTCCTTTTTTTCTAATGTAGTTAAAGACACCTGACTTCTTCAGATGTCCTGCTCAATTGCCCATTATATGGCTCAAGAAGGACTCAATACATAGAAATATTGCTTCACAAAAACGATATACTAGGAGTCAAACAAACAAAATAATTCTATTTCCTTCAGAGCCCAAATATATACAGTATGTAAACACTTGAACTGTTAGGTTTATAGTCAGCCTTCTCCAAAAAGGATACCTTATATACCACACATTGAGGTTGTAGGTAAAATTAATTAATTCACTTAATTGCCTACTGTTGTCCATTTCTAGGATTCATTTCATAATATATCTTTGCATTCTGTTTTGCCATGTCCCATTTTATCTTTCTGTTTTATCTTATCTAATTTTATTGTATTTTACTGTGTCTGATGTTAATAATATAACCCACTGAGAAATTAGTAGAGATTACTATTGTGGTATGTACTGGATGATGTTGCACTGGAACTAAATAAATGCTGTAGGCATTTAGACTTTCAGCCACCTATATATGTATATAAGAATAGGAAGGCCTGGAGGAATGTTGTCCATGGGGTCGCGATGAGTGGGACACAACTTCGCAACTAACAACAACATATACTTTAGCAGTTTATGTTCATATACATCAACCAAACAAAAAATGAGGTTGTTAAATCCAAGTTTGATTGTGATTATTATTTAATTATTTATTTCTGTGGATCAATGAATATATGATTTCAAAAAATGTGGAAAATAAGAGATACCTGGTTAAATATTAGTGGCCAAACAGCATCATTGGCAGAAATGGTAAGGAGATTTTCTGGGGGAGCCAGGGGGTCAATCTTTCCAATTTGGACTTTCAGAAAGGACATGTTTGGAAATGTGACCCAATTGAAAACATCAAACCCAGTTTCAAATTCTCCATTGGGGCCAAAAGAAACCTGTTCTCCAGCATTGTTGTTAAAAGAGACTTGCTGTAAAAAATGATGGAGCTAAATGAAAAAAAAACCATAAATATAAATATGAATTGGATTCCTTGAAAAGGAATTGTAGATATTTTACATAGCATTTCATACATAAAAAAAGTTCATATGTTAGGGTTTTTTTCAAACTTTTTCAATAGCTTAAGTTTATTTTCAAATTGCATCCAACTTTGCATAAATGACCTTCGCGGTTTAGGTTATTCAGATAATATTTGGGAAAAAAATAGGGTTTTAATTTTTTTAGATTTTGCATAAGAGAATACCATGAACATTCAAAACTATCTGTAAAGGGAGGGAGGATGGAGGTGAACAGTTAAGAATTATGAAATATAAATAAATAAAGACAGTTTCAAAAGGAAAGGAGGGAAAAAAACTATAAGCCATCATTTATTTACATGATTTTACATGATTCCTAAGTTAGATTAGTAAACATTACCTGCCATGGTGATTGAAGGAAGTACTTCCACCTCCTCTTATCAATTTTTTGACTCCATTTGAGTTTGGAGGCATGCAAGGCCCTAAGAGCATGTGCCACAGCGTAGACTGCATTGTAGATGGTGTAACTATGTCCACCCATGGTGGTCTCAAAGACAGAATTTGGAAGAGTCTCCAGCTTCTCTTCTCCAGTGCAGATCCTTTCAGCATTCTCGTCTGTAATATCACTGGAGAATGAGCATTCAAATGCATCTTTCCAGAAATCCCTAATAAACCCATCATCTTTTTCAAAATTTGGGTTTTTCTTCTGTGTAAATTGTTGGAATCCTGTTAGCTCCTTTGAGTGAAGTGCGAAGGAAATTGCACCATGAAGAAAATCAATGGGTAACAGTCTTTGCATTAGAATAGAGGTGAATTCCATTTGAGCTGTCATGATCCAAACTTTGGCTTTTCTCTCCTTTGGAATATCATCAGAATCTAAAACAGAGAGCATCATCCTCAATGTCACTATGCTTGTAATTTCAGCATTAAAGATCACTGCAATGACTGTACTCCACATGATCACGTTATATATTTTATCTGCCTTCTCCACCATTTCAGCAGCTTCACTACCATACATCATTGGGGGTAGACATTCTATAAAGTCAAAGCAGATTCCTTTCTCTGAAAACATGGAAAGACTCTTTTGAACAAACCTCTCCCTATCTTCTTCAAACAGAGAAATCAACCCAACCCAGGTCCATCCAAAATGCAATAGTAATTGTAGCACTCCTTTAAGTTGATGGATCTCATCAGGGAACATCCATTTGACAAAAATCCCTGCTTGGTCATTATTCATCAAAGGAGCTGATCCATATGTAATCTAATTGGGGAAATATGGGTGAACATAGGAAGAAAGGAAAGAGACTTTTAAAAGAATTTTAAAAAATTAAAGGAAGAATGCATTTTTTAAAAACTTAATTCAATACTTGGGTTTGAAAGTGGCTTCATAAAATGCACAGTAAGGGTTATGGATGTTTAACACTGGTCATGAAACAAAGAAGTGACTGCCCTTTGGTGATATTCTTGTCATTATATGACAAATATTTCTTGCCTCTGGAATCTTTCTCATAAGAGTTATCATGAGGACTTAACATTTGAAAATAACAACTAGCTCCACATTTCTTCTCACCTGGGGAAATTTGTAGTTGCATAGACTGGTTGCCATGTTGAGACAGGTTTTAGTCTGGGGTCCTCCAATGACAGCTACCGTATTGGTCTGGTCATTACATTTGTAATTAGGGATAAATTTATCTTTTGTAGATAAAAATTCCATTGCTAATAGATAAGTTGTATATTCCTCAAGATAATTGGTAGCAATGTGGAAACCGACGCTAACGTTGGGTAAAATCTCAGGATGTTCATTGATCTCCTTTGCAGCAAATGCCAAAGCCAAAGCATGTTGATAATTTTGAGTGAGAAACCTTCAGTGAGAGTTAGAAATGACATCAAATATTGCTGCTTCAGATTCAGACAGTTGATATTTTTAATGTTATGGATCTAGTGCTTAAGCATTTTGATCTAAGGAATCAGTGATGTGGAGGGGAGATAAGCTAACATTGTACTAAGAAAGCGTTTGTAGCCTGATTTCTTCTGTATTTTAGATTCTTCTTCTGGCGAACTGTCAAATGCATTGTAAAATATCTCTTCCAGGATCAACTTAGATATCAAAGTAACATTGAATTTTGGTTCTATCTATATTTTGTCTGTGATTTTTAACAGTGGGAATTCAGTTCAATTTTTCAACACTAGACTTGAAAAGTCTGAAAAAAATTGTCAAATGCATTTGGGGATTTCCTGCTTCTTTTCTGGGTGGGATGAAACAGGAGAAACAAAAATAAAAAATCAGGATTAACCTGAGGGCATGTACAACCTCTGGATTTTTTTTACTTTCAACAGAGGACTTTGTTGAAGGAAGGAAGTCTCCTGAAGAAAAATTCATATAATTTATGAATCAAATCAATTTGTCTCAATTTGAACTTCTGCATTAAAACAGGAGGTATTTCTGTGAATTCTGTAATTAAAGATGGGCATTGGAAGTTGATTACTGAGTAACTGGCATATGATATGGTTCAGCAGAAAAATACTACAGGAAAGAGAAGTAGGAGGAGAAGCAGAAGTAGGAAGATACTTACAGATACTGATCAAGTACTTCACGAGAGGGGAAGGTTTGAAATGTGATCTCATTTGAAAGAAAGAAGACCTGATAAATAATTGCAGCAATGATTAAGTCCCCAGACTGATAATACTTGTGAACAATTGGAAGAGGACTACTAAGTTTGCAGTTGCAAGCAGAAGAGATTAATATTATGTTAGGAAAAAAGAATAAAATCAATGTTCTGAATATAACCAACTCACTATAACATATGGCCATTGTAGATATTAAACAGTAGTTCCTATTTTATCATTCAGATGAGGAGTTGGGTTGGCCACCCATTCATGATACCTACAGTTAAGACAATGAACATTCTCTGGAATTAAGACAAGGAAATATCAGTTCCCCCCCCCCCCCCTACATGTAGTCCTGTATTTCTGAGCAGAGATTAATGCAATGTAATGTCTTAATCTAGGGAAACAGTTTTGTCATGGTCTGCTGGAAGGCCCTTGTGACATGGAGATGAAGGGACAATGACTATACTTAATGTGTAATCAATAATATTACTTGCAACAGTACTTTGTTTGAAAAATATCAGAGAGAAACATGTTTATTATGTCTCAGTGGACACCATTGCATTGTTATGAACTTTTGGAACATTAAGTAGAAAATGGGAGAGTGAGAGGTCATATGTATAGAAGAAAAAAAATAGAGAAATAATGGAAATATATTTATTGAGCTCATTTTTCATAATCTTTGCTTAATATAACATCTATCATGATACTATTATTAATATATGATCTATCATGATACTACTACTATTACCCATTACTTGCCCCATCTCCTGGCCACCTAACATGTTCCAAAGCATGCAAAAATGAGCAGATTAATAGGTATCATTTCAGTGGGAATGTAACAGCATTCTGTGTGCCTTTGGGGTATAACCATGCTGGCCACATGACCATGCAAATATCTTTGGACAATGCTGGCTCCCTTGGCCAAGAAAAGGAGATGAGCACTGTGCCATAGAGTTGGACATGACTGACAGGGCAACCTTTACCTTTGTCTTACAAGATATGAAAATCACTTAAGTTCTAAAAGGAAGTACAGCAAGATAGAACCAATAGGAAATGGAGCTCAGGAATGGGGATTGAACCTGCTATGGTAGACTTAGGGACACAGATATTTAAGTTGCAGACAGTCTATGGCAGCATGAGAGATAATGCAGCATTTTTAAAATGTTTTATTGTTAAATTATTCTGATTTTAATGTTAATTTTATTGATTATATTGTATACTGGTCTCTCCACACATCATTCTTAGGAAAGCCTCTGCATTTCCCGTGTCAGATGAGGAGATCACATTTTTCTCCTTTTGTCCTGGCCACTTTTTACAGAGGCACAATTGAGAGCGTTTTAACAAACTGTGTCAATGTCAGTTTGGTGGAAGCAGTGCCTCAGAAAGTCCATACAGAGAGTGGTAAGGACTTTAATGCGATTGTAGATGCAGAACTGGATTACAAAAGTAGTAAAGTAAGCAAAAAAGCTAGGAAAACACTTCCAAGAACCTTTTTCAAAATGGCAGAATAAATAGGTATTCAAGATGTATGGAGAGAGATATACACTAAGAAAAACCAATATTCATTTTATTCAAATAGATCCATGTCTTGGTCAAGAATAGATATGATATGGATATCACCGGAGTTAAAAATCAAATGTGCAATAAATTGAAATAGAAACAAGCATTTGGGCAGACCGCAATCCAGTAACAGTTAAGTGGAAAGGACAAAAGAGAAAATTGAGATGGATGCTGAATCAGTCAATATTAAATGACAGGGATTTATTCAAACTATGGAAAAAGAACTGGATTTCTTTTTTAAAGAGAATAGGAAAGAAGAGACTTCACTGCACAATTTATGGGATACTGCTAAGGTGTATATCAGGGGACTAGTCATAACATATGGGAAAGAAAAAAATAAGAAGAAACAAAGACATAAAATACTAGAAGAAGAATACAAAAGAATAGAATTACAGAAAGTACCACAAAAAAGAATTTAAAAAAATCAAATGGAATTAATAAAACATAAACTGAATGTATTAGATAAAGAAGAATTGACACACAAAAAAAATAAAAAGTGCTAAACAGAACTTTTTTGAAAATGTGAATAGACCAGGAAGATGGTTGGCATATAAATTGAAAAAGGAGAAAGAAAATAAACTGATACATCGATTGGTAGATGAGAAAGGAAGTCTCCATTATCAAAATGCTAATAAAAAAAATAATAGAAGTGTTGTTCTGAGACTGAAGAGGCTGGAGACAGTGAAGTGACTTAACAGCTCTTTATTTAGTGAAGTAGTAACCAGTAAAGAACCAGTCCGGCAAGGCTCTCTTTAAATAGAAGGCTGCCGGCTGGGCTAACCAATCAGTGATCTTTATTTTCCCACTCTGCAATGCGGACCTTGGTGTAAGCAGTCAACTCAGATCCAAACCTTAATACATAATACCCCTCCCCATTTGGTTTAGTCCAACACATTTGCATACTTAGTCTTTTAAGTGTGCAGGATGTTGTGGCACCCTACTTGACCTGCACAATTCAGTTTGGGCATTGGCTTTGGGCGGAGAGGACGGGTTTTCACTCTCTGACTCCGCCTGTGGCGGGGCCGAAGATTCATTGGGAACCGGTTCATGGTCATCGATGGGTGGTGATTCTGACTCTTCAGATAAGTGTGCTGGTTCCCTCAGAGTAGCATCAGCTGTAGGAAGATCATCATTAGAGTCTAGCTGGCAGGCAGCATTTAATGGGTGGCAGCTGTGCAGTTTTTCAATGTGGCGCCGCCATTTTCTACCATCTGTTAAGAGTACTACATATGATTAGGGACCAGTTACCTCTAGTATTTCCCCAGGTAGCCATAGGGGACCCTCTGCAAAGTTCCTAGCGAACACTGGGTCGTTTGTTTGGAAAGTTCTTACTTGGCCAGGATTGTTCAGCTCTTTTCGATTTGAGTAATTCGGATGCAGTCTGTCTAGTACAGACCGGAGTCTCTGACCCATCAGTAGTTCAGCTGGGCTTTTCCCAGTGACTGTGTTAGGGGTGATATGTTATACTAGAAGGAATTTGTCCACATGGGCTTGCCAATCCCCCAGCCCTAATCGCCCCAAAGCCTCCTTGGCTGCTCGCACCATGAGTTCAACTTGGCCATTACTACTGGGATTGAATGGAGCAATCAGTGTATGCCTGATCCCCAACTCAGCCAAGAACCCCTCAAAAGGGGTTGCCATTAATTGTGGCCCATTGTCAGAAACTAAAATATCCAGCAGCCCGTGTGTGACGAATAACCTTCTGAGCACCTGAATAACAGCATCGGTGGTAGTAGTAGACTTTAAAATTATTTTGAGCCATTTTGAATAAACATCTATTACAACCATGAATGTTTGACCATGAAATGGACCCATGAAATCAATGTGAATCCTTGACCATGGGGCCCTGGGTTGTTCCCACTCATGCACCAGGGATTTGGGAGGGGTGGACTTTGACTCCCGGCACGGAGTGCAACCTGCAACCCACTCCTCAACCTGTTTATCCATGTTGGGCCACCATACATAGCTCTGGGCCAACCCTTTCATTCTCACAACCCCTGGGTGCCCATTGGGTAATGCCCTTGGTATATCCTCTCGAAGCAATGGAGGAACAATGATGTGTTTGCCCCACAATAGGCACCCCCCTTGCACCAATATCTCGCGTTGCCTTTATGCATAGGGTTTGAATTCAGGCTTAACCAGGCCCTGAGGCCAACCTCTCCATACCCAGTTCAAAATGGTTTGGAACAGAGAGTCTTTGGCCAATTGGGCTGCGATGTTGGCCGAGGTAACCAGTCCCAGCCAGCACAGTTAATGAGAAGGACGGGGATGCCTGGAGTGGGGTCGTCCACAAGTTCTGGAAGGGGGCAACGGCTCAGGGCATCGGCATGCCCCACAGCCTTGCCCGGACAGTGAATCAGTTTATATGAAAAGGTGGTTAAAGAAATAGTCCAGTGTGTCAGTCGTGGAGAAAGGGAGGCTGGAGTGGGTCTGTCGCCAGCAATGAGCCCTAACAAGTCTCTAAGTCTCTGCCGTAGAGTTATTCGTAAAATTGTTTCACTCCGGTGACAGCAGCAAGGGCCTCACAGTCAAGTTGACTATAATTCCTTTCCACACTAGAAAGTGTCCTTGAAAAGTACGCTGTAGGGGCTTTGTGGCCATTTGGCAATCTATGGCTTAGCACAGCCCCTATGCTGAAAGGCAAGGCATTGCAGACAAGTACAACTGGTAGAGTTTCATTGAATTGAATCAGGAAACTGTCCTCAGAAAGGAGGTCTTTAACAGCCCTAAAAGCAGAGTCTTGGTGGGTCCCCACACTCATGGGGTCTTTTTCGACAGCAGTTTGTGTAAGGGCTCAGCAATAGTTGCTTTGTTGGCAAGGAAAATGCTATAGAAGTTCAGCAATCCCAGGAAAGCCTGAAGTTCAGTCCTGTTGGTAGGGGCTCAGTCCCTGATTGCCCTAACCTTGTCCCTAGTGGGGTGTATGCTGGACCCATTGATCCTATAGCCCAGGAATTCAACCTCCGGCACCCCAATCTGGCATTTACTAGGTTTAGCCCTTAATCCAGCAGCTCGGAATCTAGTCAGCACTTCACAAAGCCTCTCCTTTAGTTTGGCTTTGTCCCTGGCAATGATTAAAACATTGTCGAAATAGGGGACGACACCCAGCATTTTGCTGAACACCCACTCCATAATGCCTTGAAAAATGCCAGGGGCTACACTGATGCCGAATTGGAGCCTGTTGCATTTGAATGCCCCACAGTGTGTAACTATTGTTTGCGTCTCCGCCATCTCGCAATCAACCGGCAATTGTTAGTATGCCTGTATGAGATCTAGCTTTGCAAAAATGGTGCCTGAGCCTAGAGTGTGCAACAAATGCTGTACTACGGATACTGGGTATGTGCTCTGTTGAAGTGCTTTGTTAAGTGTGCATTTATAGTCCACACAGATGCGAATAGATCCATCACTTTTCATGGGGGTTACAATGGGTGTTTCCCATTTCGCATGACCGACAGGTTCAAGTATGCTCTGGCTAATGAGCTTATCTATTTCCTGGTCGATCTTTGGTTTTAGCACAAAAGGGACTCGGCGAGGCTTTAGTCTAATCAGGGCTATCTTAGGGTCTAGACTGAAAGATATAGGTGTGCCCACACACTTGCAGAGTCTCTGGTCGAACACGTCTTGAAATTCGAGGAGATGGTCATCGCAGTTGTTGAGATAGCGTTGATTCCAGTTACCCCCATTGCTAGGGCACCGAACCAGTCTAGGCCGAGTAGGCTTGGGAGGCGGTCATGGATGACGGTCAGAGGCAGGCTTGCTTCATGGTGGCTGAACTTGACATTGAATTTGCGGCAGCCCATCCCAGGAATTTGATTGCCTTGGTAATTGTTGATTCAGAGTGGTTATGTTCTCAGTTGCCTTTGGCTGAGACCCGGAATTGCTAAATTAATTAAATTTCACAGCAGCCCAAGACATTATGGAGATGGAAGAGCCGGTTTCTATCTCCCTTTCACAAGGGGAGCCTTCCAAGAGCACCATGATGATTAACTTTTTGTTGTTCTGAGTGCTCGCTTGGCCTACCCTTGTTTCATTGGTCTCTGGTGGTCAGTAATAGTCGGCTTGTTGCACCGGTCTGGCTCTGTCTCGCTTGGGGTCCCGTGGATGGTTGTGGCAGCCGGCATCTGTGGCATTGGCTCTCGGTGGCAGCAATGCTGCTCTGCAAGCCCTCGTGATGTGCCCAAGCTTGTTACAGTAGCGACAGATAGTGTCCCTAAATTGGCAGGATGGTCTCATGTGTGGTCCCCCACAGCTAAGGCATGGCATTTGTTTCTGTACCTCGAGCCCTTGGCGCCAATCAGTTCGGTGAACCTCCTCATCCTCGCTGTTGTTGGGGGTCCTCATGGCACTGGGTCTCATGGATCTCAGAAGTTGTCTTTTTTGGCATTGGTGCGTTCCGGCGGTGCAGTGACTCAGCAGCTTTATTTGAGGATTTGGTGGCTCTGGCTTCATCCAATGCCATTTGTAGGGTTACATTGGATTTGGCCAAGAGCCTCCATTGTAGTCAGATGTCTTGGACCCCGCATATTAACTGGTCCAAGAAGGACATCGTCGAGGTCGTGGAAGTTGCAATGCATAGCTGCCTTTCGAAGGGCTGTGAGATACTGGTTTATCGACTCCCCATCTCATTGCAGTCGCTGGCGAAATTCATCCCTTTGGACTACTTTCGATGGCACTGGTGCATAGTGCACCTGGAGCATTGCTTGTAGTGTTTGCCAGGGAACCATCTCCACTGGGGTTGGCTCGGCTAGTGACTCAGCTGTGTCAAAGACTTTGTGCCTGCAATGGCTCAGGAACAATGCTCACTTCCTATTGTCAGAGAGGCCTTGTAAGTCATTGGCTTCAAGGAAGCACTGGAACCTCGTCATGTAGGCCCCTCAGTTCTCTTTGGCTGGGTTGAATGGAGTCATTGGGTGGAACACTGACATGGCTTGCTAGCAGGAGGTAGCCGTTGTTTGCGGTTCCCGCTGGACTGATTTTCGGCATCTTTGGAATTCCTCTTCAGAATCCCATCCTCATCACCAATGTTAGGTTCTAAGACTGAAGAGGCTGGAGACAGTGAAGTGACTTAACAGCTCTTATTTAGTGAAGTAGTAACCAGCAAAGAACCAGCCCAGCAAGGCTCTCTTTAAATAGAGGGCTGCTGGCTGTGCTAACCAATCAGTGATCTTTATTTTCCCGCTCTGCAATGCGGACCTTGGTGTAAGCAGTCAACTCAGATCCAAACCTTAATACATAACAAGAAGATTATTATGAAAAGCTGTATGATCAGGAGAAAATTCCAGAAGACAGAATAAAACAATATTTGGAAAAAGGTGACCTACCTAAAATACCTGAGACAGTGAAAGCCATGTTAAATGAAAGAATAACAACCCCCAAATCCCACTCTTGCTATACTTCCTTTTAGAACTTAAGTGATTTTTATATCACTACTTATCGTGTAAGACAAAGGTAAAGGTTGCCCTGTCAGTCATGTCCAACTCTATGGCACAGTGCTCATCTCCTTTTCTTGGCCAAGGGAGCCAGCATTGTCCAAAGATATTTGCATGATCATGTGGCCAGCATGGTTATACCCCAAAGGCACACAGAATGCTGTTACATTCCCACTGAAATGGTACCTATTAATCTGCTCATTTTTGCATGCTTTGGAACATGTTAGGTGGCCAGGAGATGGGGCAAGTAATGGGTAATAGTAGTAGTATCATGATAGATCATATATTAATAATAGTATCATGATAGATGTTATATTAAGCAAAGATTATGAAAAATGAGCTCAATAAATATATTTCCATTATTTCTCTATTTTTTTTCTTCTATACATATGACCTCTCACTCTCCCATTTTCTACTTAATGTTCCAAAAGTTCATAACAATGCAATGGTGTCCACTGAGACATAATAAACATGTTTCTCTCTGATATTTTTCAAACAAAGTATTGTTGCAAGTAATATTATTGATTACACATTAAGTATAGTCATTGTCCCTTCGTCTCCATGTCACAAGGGCCTTCCAGCAGACCATGACAAAACTGTTTCCCTAGATTAAGACATTACATTGCATTAATCTCTGCTCAGAAATACAGGACTACATGTAGGGGGGGGAACTGATATTTCCTTGTCTTAATTCCAGAGAATGTTCATTGTCTTAACTGTAGGTATCATGAATGGGTGGCCAACCCAACTCCTCATCTGAATGATAAAATAGGAACTACTGTTTAATATCTACAATGGCTATATGTTATAGTGAGTTGGTTATATTCAGAACATTGATTTTATTCTTTTTTCCTAACATAATATTAATCTCTTCTGCTTGCAACTGCAAACTTAGTAGTCCTCTTCCAATTGTTCACAAGTATTATCAGTCTGGGGACTTAATCATTGCTGCAATTATTTATCTTCTTTCTTTCAAATGAGATCACATTTCAAACCTTCCCCTCTCGTGAAGTACTTGATCAGTATCTGTAAGTATCTTCCTACTTCTGCTTCTCCTCCTACTTCTCTTTCCTGTAGTATTTTTCTGCTGAACCATATCATATGCCAGTTACTTAGTAATCAACTTCCAATGCCCATCTTTAATTACAGAACTCACACAAATACCTCCTGTTTTAATGCAGAAGTTCAAATTGAGACAAATTGATTTGACTCATAAATTATATGAATTTTTCTTCAGGAGACTTCCTTCCTTCAACAAAGTCCTCTGTTGAAAGTAAAAAAATCCAGAGGTTGTACATGCCCTCAGGTTAATCCTGATTTTTTATTTTTGTTTCTCCTGTTTCATCCCACCCAGAAAAGAAGCAGGAAATCCCCAAATGCATTTGACAATTTTTTTCAGACTTTTCAAGTCTAGTGTTGAAAAATTGAACTGAATTCCCACTGTTAAAAATCACAGACAAAATATAGATAGAACCAAAATTCAATGTTACTTTGATATCTAAGTTGATCCTGGAAGAGATATTTTACAATGCATTTGACAGTTCGCCAGAAGAAGAATCTAAAATACAGAAGAAAGCAGGCTACAAACGCTTTCTTAGTACAATGTTAGCTTATCTCCCCTCCACATCACTGATTCCTTAGATCAAAATGCTTAAGCACTAGATCCATAACATTAAAAATATCAACTGTCTGAATCTGAAGCAGCAATATTTGATGTCATTTCTAACTCTCACTGAAGGTTCCTCACTCAAAATTATCAACATGCTTTGGCTTTGACATTTGCTGCAAAGGAGATCAATGAACATCCTGAGATTTTACCCAACGTTAGCGTCGGTTTCCACATTGCTACCAATTATCTTGAGGAATATATAACTTATCTATTAGCAATGGAATTTTTATCTACAAAAGATAAATTTATCCCTAATTACAAATGTAACGACCAGACCAATACGGTAGCTGTCATTGGAGGACCCCAGACTAAAACCTGTCTCAACATGGCAACCAGACTGTGCAACTACAAATTTCCCCAGGTAAGAAGAAATGTGGAGCAAGATGGAAAGTTAATGAGCTAGTTGTTATTTTCAGATGTTAAGTTCTCATGATAACTCTTATGAGAAAGATTCCAGAGGCAAGAAATATTTGTTGCATAATGACAAGAATATCACCAAAGGGCAGTCACTTCTTTGCTTCATGACCAGTGTTAAACATCCATAACCCTTACTGTGCATTTTTATGAAGCCTCTTTCAAATCCAAGTATTGTATTAAGTAAAAAAAATGCATTCTTCCTTTAATTTTTTAAAATTCCTTTAAATGTCTGTTTCCTTTCTTCCTATGTTCACTCATATTTCCCCAATTAGATTACATATGGATCAGCTCCATTGATGAATAATGACCAAGCAGGGATTTTTGTCAAATGGATGTTCCCTGATGAGATCCATCAACTTAAAGGAGTGCTACAATTACTATTGCATTTTGGATGGACCTGGGTTGGGTTGATTTCTCTGTTTGAAGAAGATAGGGAGAGGTTTGTTCAAAAGAGTCTTTCCATGTTTTCAGAGAAAGGAATCTGCTTTGACTTTATAGAATGTCTCCCCCAAATGATGTATGGTAGTGAAGCTGCTGAAATGGTGGAGAAGGCAGATAAAATATATAAAGTGATCATGTGGAGTACAGTCATTGCAGTGATCTTTAATGCTGAAATTACAAGCATAGTGACATTGAGGATGATGCTCTCTGTTTTAGATTCTGATGATATTCCAAAGGAGAGAAAAGCCAAAGTTTGGATCATGACAGCTCAAATGGAATTCACCTCTATTCTAATGCAAAGACCAGTACCCATTGATTTTCTTCATGGTGCAATTTCCTTTGCAATTCACTCAAAGGAGCTAACGGGATTCCAACAATTTACACAGAAGAAAAACACAAATTTTGAAAAAGATGATGGGTTTATTAGGGATTTCTGGAAAGATGTATTTGAATGCTCATTCTCCAGTGATATTACAGATGGGAATGCTGACAGGATCTGCACTGAAGAAGAGAAGCTGGAGACTTTTCCAAATTCTGTCTTTGATACCACCATGGGTGGACATAGTTACAGCATCTACAATGCAGTCTATGCTGTGGCACATGCTCTGAGGGCCTTGCATGCCTCCAAAATCAAATGGAGTAGAAAAAATGATAAGAGGAGATGGAAGTACTTTCTTCAATCACCATGGCAGGTAATGTTTACTAATCCAACTTAGGAATCATGTAAAATCATGTAAATAAATGTTGGCTTATAGTTTTTTCCCTACTTTCCTTTTATATTTATATTTATGGATTTTTTTTCATTCAGCTCCATCATTTTTTACAGCAAGTCTCTTTTAACAACAGTGCTGGAGAACAGGTTTCTTTTGGCCCCAATGCAGAATTTGAAACTGGGTTTGATGTTTTCAATTGGGTCACATTTCCAAATAAATCCTTTCTGAAAGTCCAAATTGGAAAGATCGACCCCATGGCTCCACCAGAAAAGCTCCTTACCATTTCTGCGAAAGATGCTGTTTGGCCTCTCATATTTAATCAGGTGTGTCCTATTTTTCACATTTTACCAAATCATTATTCATTGAGCCACAGAAGTAAATAATTAAATCACAATCACAAGGAAACTTGGATTTAACAACCTCATTTTTTTGTTTGGTGTATATGAACATAAACTACTAAAGTATATATAGGTGGTTAAAGTCCAAATGCCTACAGCATTTATTTAGTTCCAGTGCAACATCATCCCAGTACATGGCACAGTAATCTCTACTAATTACTCAGTGGGTCATATTATTAAAATGAGCATCAGACACAGTAAAATACAATAAAATTAGGTAAGATAAAACAGTAAGATAAAATGGGACAAGGCAAAACAGAATGCAAAGATATATAATGAAATAAATCCTAGAGATGGACAACAGTAGGCAATTAAGTGAATTTATAAATTTTGCATACAACCTCAATGTGTGGTATATAAGGTATCCTTTGTGGAGAAGCCTGACTATAAACTTAACAGTTCAAGTGTCTACATACTATATATATATGGGCCCTGATGGAAATAGAATTTTGTTTGTTTGTTTGTTGGTTGGTTGGTTGGTTGGTTGGTTGGTTGGTTGGTTTGTGAACAAGTATATCATTTTTGTGACACAATATAACTATGTATTGAGCCCTTGCTGAGCCATATAATGGACAAATGAGTAGGACATCTGATATAGTTATGTGTCTTTAACTACATTAGAAAAAGAGGAACAGTTAAGCAAGTGTTTCTCCAACCCAACAAGTTTATGAGGTCTGGATTTCAACTCCCAAATTCAGCATGCTGGTTGGGGAAATAACAGATTAACTTTGCAGGTATTCTAGTCCAACTCCCCCTACTCAGGAAACCCTACACCATTTCAGACAAATGGTTGTCCAATCTCTTCTTCAAAATCTCCCCATATTGGAGGACCCAGAATTTCTGGAGGCAAGCTGTTCCACCAATTAATTGTTCTAACTCTCAGGAAATTTCTCCTTACTTCTAGGTTGGTCCTCTCCTTGATTAGTTTCAATCCATTGCTTCTTAAGTGCCTTCAGGTGTTTTGGAGTATTGGGTGAGCCCCCTCTTCTTAGTGTCAGGCCCTCAGACATTGGAAGACTACTATTAGGTCACCCCTAGTTCTCCCCCCCCCAGGGCTGTGTGCTCTCTCCACTTCTCTTCTCTCTCTATACCATCAATTGCATCTCTAACAATCCATCTGTTAAACTACTGAAGTTCGCAGATGACACAACAGTGATTGGTCTCATTCGAGACAATGAGGAATCTGCATACAGATGAGAGGTTGAACAACTAATCTTGTGGTGTGACCAGAACAATCTGGAACTGAACACACTCAAAACCATAGAAATGGTGTTAGACTTTAGGAGAAACCCTCCTTTACTTCCACCTCATACAATACTATACAACACAGGATCAACAGTAGAGAACTTCAAATTTCTAGGTTCTATCATATCTCAAGACCTAAAATGGACAATAACATCAAAAACCTCATCAAAAAAGCACAACAAAGAATGTTCTTTCTGCGCCAACTCAGGACGCTCAAACTGCCCAAGGAGCTGCTGATACAGTTCTACAGAGGAATTATTGAGTCTGTCATCTGCACCTCTATAAGTGTCTGGTTTGGTTCTGCAACCCAAAAAGACAGACACAGACTTCAGAGGATAATTAGAACTGCAGAAAAAACAATTACTACCAACCTGCCTTGCATTGAGGAGCTGTATACTGCACGAGTCAAAAAGAGGGCTGTGAAAATATTTACAGACCCCTCGCATCCTGGACATAAATTGTTTCAACTCCTACCCTCAAAACGACGCTATAGAGTACTGCACACCAAGACAACTAGACACAAAAATAGTTTTTTTCTGAAAGCCATCACTCTGCTAAACAAATAATTCCCTCAATACTGTCAAAATATTCACTAAGGCTGCATTACTATTACTACTTGTCTTCTCATCATTCCTATCACCCATCTCCTCCCACTTATGACTGCATGATTTTAACTTTGCTGATTGTATCTTTATGATTTATATTGATATTGATTGTTTCCTGATTGCTTATTTGTACCCTATGACTATAATTAAGTGTTGTACCTTATGATTCTTGACAAACGTATCTTGTCTTTTTTTTTAATGTGAACTGAGAACAAATGCACCAAAGACAAATTCCTTGTGTGTCAAATCACACTTGGCCAATTAAGAATTCTATTCTATTCTATTCTATTCTATTCTATTCTATTCTATTCTATTCTATTCTATTCTATTCTATTCTATTCTATTCTATTCTATTCTATTCTATTCTATTCTATTCCAAAAGACAGTCAGTTTGGTTTAGTGGTTAAGGCACCAAGCTAGAAAGCAGGAGACTATGAGTTCAGGTCCTGCCGTAGCCATGAAAACCGCCTGAGTGACTTTAGGCCAATCACTCTCTCAGCCCAACCCACCTCACAGGATTGTTGTTGTGGAGAAAAAAGGAAGAGGGAGGTATGTTGGTTATGTTCGCCACTTTATTTGTAAAAACAAATAAATAAACCTGATGGACAGTATGAGACTTAGAGAACTTCGCCAAAGGCCACCTAAATAAATATATTTTTTTGGGGTAAAGGAGAGATGTAAAAGACTGCTCAGTTTGTAACTCCATCTAGAATACAATCCTACACCTGTACCCATGACTCAGCAGAATGGAGCTTTGTCTCAAGAAAAATGTACAGGATTACGGGTAGTCCTCGATTTACGACCACAATTGAGCCCAAAGTTTCTGTTGTTAAGCAAGACAGGGGTGACTTTTTTGCCCCATTTTACAACTTTTCTTGCCCCAGTTGTTAAGTGAATCACTGCAGTTGTTAAGTTGATAACACAGTTGTTAAGTGAATCAGACTCCCCCATTGATTTTGATAGTCAGAAGGTCACCAAAGGGGATCACATGACCCTGGGCACTGCAACCGTCATAAGGACGAGCCAGTTGCCAAGAGTCTAAATTTTGATCACGTGACCACGGGAATGCTGCAACAGTTGTAAGTGTGAAAAATGGTCATAAGACCCCAACTTTTCCGGCCTGGTGGGGGTGGAGAGAGGGGGAATGGGTCTGTGTGCATGGTAGGTGCACACAAGTGCATGCAGCTCTATTTGTGTGAGCGGCATGCGCATTACCTGCTGGTCACGCAAATGTAGCTTCGTGCATGAGTGCCCGCCAGTCGTGACAAATGTATCTTGTCTTTTTTTTAATGTGAACTCAGAACATATGCACCAAAGACAAATTCCTTGTGTGTCAAATCACACTTGGCCAATTAAGAATTCTATTCTATTCTATTCTATTCTATTCTATTCTATTCTATTCTATTCTATTCTATTCTATTCTATTCTATTCTATTCTATCCTATCCTATCCTATCCTATCCTATCCTATCCTATCCTATCCTATCCTATCCTATCCTACTCTACTCTACTCTACTCTACTCTACTCTACTCTACTCTACTCTACTCTACTCTACTCTACTCTACTCTACTCTACTCTACTCTACTCTACTCTACTCTATTCATTGAACTAGACATACCCAACTCTTCTTCATATGTTTTAGCCTCCAATCCCCTAAACATCTTTGTTGCTCTTCTCTGAACTCTTTTTATATTCTCCACATCTTTTTATATTGTGGCAACCAAAACTGGATGCAATATTCCAAGTGTGGTTTTACTGAGACATTATAAAGTGGCATTAACACTTCACATGATAATTATATTTATAATTTATAATTTATGATTTATGATTTATGATTTA
Organism: Diadophis punctatus similis; assembly: GCA_023053685.1. Taxonomy (NCBI): domain Eukaryota; kingdom Metazoa; phylum Chordata; class Lepidosauria; order Squamata; family Dipsadidae; genus Diadophis; species Diadophis punctatus. The sequence goes on from JALIGW010000046.1 coordinate 3,478,837, forward strand.
TGATTTATGATTTATGATTTATGATTTATGATTTATGATTTATGATTTATGATTTATGATTTATAATTTATAATTTATAATTTATAATTTATAATTTATAATTTATAATTTATAATTTATAATTTATAATTTATAATTTATAATTTATAATTTATAATTTATAATTTATAATTTATAATTTATAATTTATAATTTATAATTTATAATTTATAATTTATAATAATTTTATAATTTAATGGATTTCTATGCCACCCACTCCCTGGGGACTCTGGGCAGCTCACAACATGTTAGATTCCATTATAGAGTAAAATGCAATAATTAAAATATATAACAACATCAAATACAATAATTAAAAATACAAAAAATACAAAAGTTAAAAAGAGTATCTCATTACTATCATGGGGGGAGACCCTTATTTAATCCAGTTGGTCTCACTTTCACCCCACCTGCCAGAAGAGCCAAGTTTTTATTGCTTTCCGGAAGGCCAGTAGGGTGGGGATGGTCCTGATCTCCAGGGGAAGCTGGTTCCACAGGGAGGGAGCGCCCACAGAGAAGGCCCTCCCCCTCGGCCCCGCCAGCCGGCATTGCTTGGTCGACGGGACCTGGAGGAGGCCGACTCTGAGGGCCCTAACCAGTCGTAGGGAGGTATACGGCAGGATGCGGTCCCGAAGGTAACCTGGCCCTGAGCCATGTAGGGCTTTAAAGGTAATGACCAACACCTTAAATTGGATCTGGAGACTAATGGGCAGCCAATGCAGCTGGCGGAGGATCGGTGTTACGTGGGTGCATCTGGGTGCACCCACCACAGCTCGCGCAGCTGCATTTTGCACCAATTGCAGTCGCCGGACACTCTTCAAGGGTAGCCCCATGTAGAGCGCATTGCAGTAATCCAGCCGTGAGGTGATAAGGGCATGAGAGACTGTGAGAAGTGCCTCCTTCTCCAAGTATGGTCGCAAATGGTGCACAAGACATACTTGTGCAAAGATCCCCCTAGCCACAGCTGAAAGATGTTGTTCCAATTTTAGCTGTGGGTCTAGGACAGTGATGGCAAACCTTTTTTTCCTCAGGTGCCGAAATAGTGCACGCGCACACTATCGCATGCGTGTGCGTGCCCACACCCGTAATTCAAAGCCCCTCACTTGCCCCACCCCCCTGTGCATGCGTGTGCAACACTACCCCACCCCCCCATTTCCCGACTTCCAGTGGGCCCGGTAGGCCCATTTTTCGCCCTCCCTAGGCTCCAGAGGCTTTCTTGGAGCTTGGGGAGGGCAAAAATGCTCCACCCCCACCACCCTGGAGGCCCTCCGGAGGCCGAAATCACCCTCCCAGAGCCTCTGCACGAGCCAAAAATCAGCTGGCAGCAACGCATATGCCCACTGGAACTAAGCTAGGCAATGGCTCGCGTGCCGGCAGATATGGCTCCGTGTGACACCTGTGGCACCCGTGCCATAGGTTCGCCATCACTGGTCTAGGAGGACACCCAAATTGCAGACCCGTTCTGAGGGAGCTAATTTCTCCCTCCCAAGAACCAAGGAGGGACAATTGGCCAAGTCCTTAGGGGGCAATATCCACAGCCACTCAGTCTTGTCAGGGTTAAGATTTAGCCGGTTCTTCCCCATCCAGACCCTAACATCGTCCAGGCAGCGGCCCATTACGTCTACGGCTTCCCTGAATTGAGATGGGGTGGAGATGTACAACTGGGTATCATCAGCATATTGCTGATACCTCACCCCATGTCGTCGGATGATCTCACCAAGTGGCTTCATGTAGATGTTAAACAGGATGGGCGAGAGGAATGAGCCCTGCGGCACCCCACATAGTAGGGGCCTAGGGCTCATCCTCTGTCCCCTTGTCAACACCGACTGCGTCCTGTCAGAGAGGAAGGAGGAGAACCACTGCAAAACAGTGCCGCCCACCCCCACATCTCCGAGATGATGCAGAAGGATACCATGGTCAATGGTATCGAAGGCCGCTGAGAGGTCAAGTAGCACCAGGATAGAGGAATGACCCCTATCCCGGGCTCACCAGAGATCATCCATCAGGGTGACCAAAGCTGTTTCTATACTGTAGCCACGCCTGAAACCAGATTGAAAGGGATCCAGAAAATCAGTGTCATCCAACAGTCGTAGGATGACACCACTTTCTCAACAACCTTCCCCGCAAAGGGAAGGTTGGAGACTGGACGGAAGTTCTTTAAATCCGCCGGGTCCAGGGAAGGCTTCTTGAGGAGGGGTCTCACCACCGCAGCTTTTAAGGGCTGCGGGACAGACCCCTCTTTCAGAGAAGCACTGACCAATGCCTGGAGCCAGCCGCATGAGACCTCCCTGGTGGCCAAAACCAGCCAGGAAGGGCACGGGTCCAATAAACAAGTGGCGGAGCTCATAGCTCCTATGGCCTTGTCCACATCCTCAGGAGTCACCGGTTCAAACCTATCCCATATAACCGGACTAAGACCTACCCCAGTCATCTCGGCCTGTACTGCCCAATCGGAGTCCAGGTCTGTCCGAATCTGAGTGACTTTATCCGCCAGAAACCGAGAAAATTCCTCAGCTCTACCTGCAAGGGGTCTCCACCTTCCTCCTTAGCAAGAAGGGTGCGGATCACCCTAAACAGGGTGGCTGGGCGGGAGTCAGCGTATGCAATAAGAGCTGAAAAATGCGAACATTTTGCCGCCCTTATCGCCACTAAGTAAGACTTAATGAAAGTTCTTAAAAGTGTCCGGTCAGACTCAGCTTTACTAGATCTCCATCGTCGCTCTAGACGTCTCTTGTGGCGCTTCATCTCCCGGAGTTCCTCGGTAAACCAAGGAGCCCTCCTGGATCCACTTCCACAGAGAGGTCGCAAAGGCACAATCCGATCCAGAGCCCCCGCTGCCGCATGATTCCAGGCGGTGACCAGAGACTCGGATGAACTGTGTACCAGGGATTCAGGTATTTCCCCAAGTTCCCTCTGGAATCTGTCGGGTTCCATTAGGTGCCTGGGGCGAAACCACTTCGTCGGTCCCGCCTCCTTGCGGTGGAGGGGTGGTGCCATAAAATCCAACCTCAGAAGGAAATGATCTGACCACGACAAGGGTACTGTGACTAAACCCCTCAGCCTCAGATCATCTCTCCACTGCCCCGAGAGAAACACAAGGTCAAGCGTGTGACCCCCCCTCATGAGTCGGACCCTGAACTACTTGGGTCAGGTCCATGGTTGTCATGGAAGCCATGAACTCCTGGACAGCCCCCAAGGCTTCGCCGGGTGACGGCAGATTAAAGTCCCCCAGCACCATCAACCTGGAGCAGAACAGGCAGGGCCTTTGCAACGCAGCTAGGAGGCAGGTACGTTAGCAAAAGGCCCACCTGGACCCCTAAGTCCAACTTCAGAAGGAGTGTCACACACCCAACAATCTCTGGGGCAGGGCTCCTTCGAGGGCACAGATTCTTGCGAGCTATAATAGCCACTCCTCCACCCCTTCCCTGGGGTCGCGGCTGATGCTGAACCGAGAACCCATCCGGGCATATTTCCGAAAGGGGCACCCCCCTTCCTGGCCCAGCCAGGTCTCGGTAATGCACGCCAGGTCCGCCCCCGCTTCTAGGATTAAATCCCGAATAAGAGGGGCCTTGTTGGTAACCGACCTGGCATTTAACAGCAGCAGCTTGAGCCCAGGGCCCTGACATCCCTGGTTACCAGGCACTCGGGTTGAGCTAGCTGGAACCAAACCAGAGGGGCCAGAACAAGGAATCGCTTGCAAACAGCGAATTCTTGTTCCCCGAGAGCGGCCTACCCCTCTGCTCCCGCCATACCTGCCTCTCCCCATTATGACTGTAATATTCTTAATTCTGATTCAATGATCTTGATTTTGTCCCTTTGTTGATGCAGCCAAGGACTGCATTGACTTTTTTGGCAGCTGTAGCATTCAGGGAGTTGACGTTCATACCTCTTTTGGTTGCTGATGTTTGAGAAATGAATTAAAGAATTGTTTTGGTGAATTTAAAACAAAAGAAAATGGGGGAAATGGGACACTAAGGTTTGATGAGGATGTGAAAAGTTTGGGTATACTCTATATACCTGATGAAACGAGCACTCCCAACCTATAAGTCCTTCATGTGAAAGAATTCTGATTTTCTTTATGAACAGACTTTGCCTCTTTCCATCTGCAATGAAAAATGTTCTTATGGCTACAGCAAGGTAAAAATAGAAGGGAAATTATCCTGCTGCTATGACTGTGGACAGTGTCCAGAAGGGAAGATAGCTGACCAAATGGGTAAGCGAAGGAATATATTGAATATATCAATAATTTAATAAATATAATTGGGGTTGAATTTTTCAACAGTATTATGGTGACTGAAAATCTTGATACATTGTATAGTTGAGTAATGAAAAATGTGAACTACTTGTTTATAATTCAAAGAGAAATTTAATGTCTATGGAGATTCTCAATCATCGAAAGTCCTTTTTGTCCCAAGGTTGCTTTCTCAAAAGACAAGTGAAGTTCTTTTTTTCCTTGGAGATGTTTTACTTCTCATCCAAGAAGCTTCTTCAGTGCTGACTGACTTGCTTCACTCAGAACTGAAGAAGTTTCTTGGATGAGAAGCAAAATGTCTTTAACGAAAAACAAAGAAAGCCCAGTTGATTTTTGAAACAGCATATTTGGGAAATATTTAATGGTACAATCAACCAGTTCACTTTAAATAGCATAATCTCTCTTAAGGATCAATAGATTTCTCAGATTTGGATTCTTCTTCTTATTGCATGTAGATGTTTGGCAGGTAACCAGTGCTTGTTGGTAAACAATCCAGAAGTCCTTTTATTCTATTTTTTGACTGTAATATCATTTTCCATCAAATTTAATCCATTCAACATTGTTTCCTGCTATTTCAACTCTTTTTCCACCTGCAGAATAAAAGTGTCATATAAAAGTTTGAGATAGCTATATAATTTAAAGAATATTGACACTGAACCATGCATTATATAATGAATTTCATTTTAAATTATTTTGAGAAAAATAATATGAACTCATTGGAACTTATTAAATCTAGTATGTTAAAACTTATAATGGGTCTGTGAAACAGCCTTATTTGTTCTTTTACCCCAGACTTAGATGACTGTTTCCCATGTCCAGAGGAGCAACATCCAAACAAAGGTCGAGATAATTGTCTTCCAAAAACTGTAACATATTTGACTTTCCAAGAGCTGTTGGGTATTTCTTTGGTAACGATTGCCGTCTCCTTTTCTGTCATCTCAATGATGGTTTTGCTAATCTTCATTAAACACCAGGACACTCCCATTGTCAAAGCCAACAACAGGAACCTCACCTACATTCTTCTCAATGCTCTCCTGCTCTCCTTCCTTTGCACTCTGCTCTTCATTGGGCAACCTGATCAAGTGAAATGTCTCATGAGACAAACTGCTTTTGGCATCACTTTCTCTATTGCCCTTTCTTGTATTTTGGGTAAAACAACCATAGTAGTTCTTGCTTTCATTGCCACCAAGCCAGGCTCCAAAATGAGGAAATGGGTGGGGAGAAGGATGGCCAACACGATTGTCCTATCTGTCTTTGTTTCTCAATTTACAATCTGTGTAGTATGGTTGGCAATTTCTCCCCCATTTCCAGATTCAGACATGCACTCCATGGTTGAAGAAATAGTCTTGGAATGTAATGAAGGTTCAACCACAATGTTTTACACAATGCTTGGCTTCATGGGGCTCTTGACCGCTGTCACCTTCACGGTGGCCTTCTTGGCTAGGAATTTACCTGACAGCTTCAATGAAGCCAAATTTATCACCTTCAGCATGTTGGTCTTTTGCAGTGTCTGGGTGTCATTTGTTCCCACTTATTTGAGCACCAAGGGGAAATATGTGGTTGCTGTGGAGATCTTCTCCATTTTGGCTTCAGCGGCTGGATTACTGGGCTGCATCTTTTCCCCCAAGTGCTATATCATCATTCTGAGGCCTGATTTGAATAAGAAGGAGCAACTAATAAAAAAATAAAACTGATATTTCTACCAGATCCCTTGAATGAAGCCACATTGGTTACTTTCATGAAACTGCCCTTGTTTTTGTTCTGTTTTTGCAGTTTGGGGTATATGCATTCTTCCCTCATATAACCATATCAAAATGACATATAATACAGTAGCTTGATATATATAGGGACACAGACATTTAAGTTGCAGTCAGTCCATGACAGCATGAGAGATAATGCAGCATGTTTTTATTGTTAAATTATTCTGTTTTTAATGTTAATTTTAGTGATTACATTGCACACTGCTCAAAGGTTCTCTCTGAGGCAAATGGGAAGATAAGAAATATGAAATAGAAATAAATAAATAAATGTTGGTCTTGCTCTACATGAAGGTTCCCATGAAAGTGAGAGGACCCAAGTAGTTAGAGGGTATCCAGAAAATAATCATACAGAGAATTCATATTAGTGCAATGCACCAGATGTGTTCCTGTAAAGAAACACTTCTCTTTTTTCAGGTCATGTATGTAGATAGAGACATTGAAAGCCACACATGAAGGTGGCATAGAAAGCAATAGTTGTGAAAATCTCTTCAAAATTGTCTTCAGAATATAGATTCTCCGCATCTTTTCTTTCAAATATTATATAATTATTTTGAGCCCTATATTGATTTGGAAAACAAGCTTTTCAAAATGAGGAAAAGTATCCACTTCAATATTAACAATGGTTCCTAAAAAGTTAATGTCCAAAGGATTGCTTAAATTGTACATTTAAAATCCTTGATCGACAATTGCAAAATGGATGTAATTGTTTTGTGGTGAAATAAATGTTTCTTTCTTGAGCTTAATACTTAATACTGAAATGTCGATTAGGTTGTTATTTATTGTTGTTTATGAATGGCAGAAGAAAAACAAATAAAAAGGAACAAAAAAGAAAGGAAAATAAAAAATAAACAAAAGCAGTTGCTTGTGAAAATAGATCAGTATTTGATTTTAACTTCCACTTGTTGATTTATTTATTAATTTTTTATAACCAAACTCCACATATATAACCATGGGCAATATACATAATAAAACAGCCCAGATACATTTAAAAAAAATATATTAAAATGAAACCAAATTAAATTGCAAAGATAGAAAAAAAATGACAAAATAGGATAACAGAAAGTGCATTTCAATTAAATATCATATTGTGTCCTGTCATGGCAGGTCATGTTATGTCATATGATGTAGCAGGTTATCACATGATCCGCAGGACATTTCACATTCCAATCTTTTAAAGGCCTTCCAGAAGGACGACATGATTGGGGCCAGCCACACCTTGAAAGCAAGAATGATCCCCAAGATAAGGCCAGGGCAGAAAGTGATTTCATGCTAGGTCCCACCTAATAAAATGCCCAGGCTTTTGGGATACGGGATCGGTAACTTACCTCTTCTGTCTTACCTCTCTCTAATACATTATAGAAGCAACAGTAAGTAGATAGGTAGGAAAAAACAAGAGATAACCTTTGTTTTTACTCCAACCATGAAGCATATTAAGAAACCATCCTCTCTTGAATTTGATTAAAATTCTGTTGTGAAGACATGGCACTCACCCTTCCTTCCTTCCTTCCTTCCTCCCTTCCTTCCTTCCTTCCTTCCTTCCTTCCTTCCTTCCTTCCTTCCTTCTTTCCTCCCTTCCTTTCCTTCCTCCCTCCCTCCCTCCATCCCTCCATCCATCCCTCCCTCCTTTCCCCTCTCTCTTTCTTTCTTTCTTTCTTTCATTTTCCTTCCTTCCTTCCATTCTTTCTTTCCTTCCTTCCTTCCTTCCTTCCTCCCTCCCTCCCTCCCTCCCTCCTTCCTTCCTTCCTTCCTTCCTTCCTTCCTTCCTTCCTTTCCTTCCTTCTTCCCTCCCTCCCTCCCTCTCTCCTTCCTTCTCTCTTTCTTTCTTTCTTTCTTTCTTTCATTTTCCTTCCTTCCTTCCATTCTTTCTTTCCTTCCTTCCTCCCTCCCTCCTTCGTTCCTTCCTTCCTTTCTTTCTTTCCTTCCTCCCTCCCTCCCTCCCTCGCTCCTTCCCTCCCTCCCTCCCTCCTTCCTTCTCTCTCTCTCTTTCTCTCTCTCTCTCTTTCTTTCATTTTCTTTCCTTCCTTCCTTTCTTTCTTTCCTTCCTTCCTTCCTTCCTTCCTCCCTCCCTCCTCTTCTCGCTCTCTCATTTTCTTTCTTTCTTTCTTTCTTTCATTTTCCTTCCTTCCTTCCTTTCATTCTTTCATTCATTCTTTTTTCTTCCATCCTTCCCTTTCTTTCTTTCTTTCTTTCTTTCTTTCTTTCTTTCTTTCTTTCTTTCTTTCTTTCTTTCTTTCTTTCTTTCTTTCTTTCTTTCTTTCTTTCTTTCTTTCCCTCCAATGTAATATCACTACATTGTTTTAGATTGCAGTGGCCCTTAGCTATGCCTAAATTCTAGGTTCACAAACAATTAAGCATCACTGTGTTTTCAGAGTATCAAGAAATTTGATAAGCTAATAAATAAGAGAAAGCTACAGAATTTATAAGCATGACCTCAGCAGTCTACCACAGGAATTGTCACAGTTGGTATGCCTGGTGCTGTACCACAAATGTACTCTAGTTGCTGCAGTGTCCAGAGAACAAGAGATATCAAAAGGAGCACTCAAAATTGTTTCTACCTGTCCTTTGGAGGAGTATAAATCCACCATAGCAGGCTCAACCCCAATTTCTGAGCTCCACTTCCTATTAAATCTATCTTGCTTCCAGGATGATGTCCTTCTAGAGCTTAAGTAATTGTTACAGTATCACTTTATGGGGTAGATCCTGTATTTAGCAAAGGGGAGAACACTATGACCTCAACAGACATTTCTTTTTTTCCTAATTGCCTTTTGTTTTCTTCTTCTGTGCATATAACCTCCCATTCCACCATTTCTTACTTTGTGTATTAGTTCCAAAGGTTCACAGCAGTGTTGCAGTGAGTACTGAGATATTGTAAACACGTTTCCTTCTGATATTCTTTAAAGACAGTACTTTTGGAACAATAATAGTACTGATTACTAATTAAGTATAGTCAGTGTCCCTTCTACTCCATCTCTCAAGGGATTTTCAGTAGACACTGACAAAACCATGATCTTAGATTAAGACATTGCTTGCATTAACATCTTCTCAGAAATACAGAACTGCATGCAGGGAGACAAAGAAGGATTTGCATTTGATCTGTGATAGATCTTGTCTTAATTCGAGAAAATTTTCATTGTATTAACTTTAGATACTGCAAATGAGTGTCCAACCCAGGTCCTCGGCTGAATGGTAACATAGAAGTTGCTCTTTAATATCCATAATGACCATATATTACAGTGAGTTGGTTATATTCAGGACCCTAGTTTTATCTTTTTTCCCTATCATGTTAATTTCTCCTATTCACAATTGCAAGCTCAGTAGTCCTCTTCCAGTTCCTCACAAGTATTATCAGTCTGGGGACTTAATCATTGCTGCAATTATATATCAAGTCTTCTTTCTTTCAAATGAGATCACTTTTCAAAGCCTTCCTTCTCATGAAGTACTTGATCAGTACATGTAAGTATCCCCTTGCTGCTGCTCCTCCAGCTCCTCCTCTTATTTCCCTTATTTCTACCTGTACTGTATTATCCATCTTCCACTTTTCTGTTGAAACATTTCAGTTGCTAGTTGATCAGTATGCTACTTCCAATGTCCATGGTGAGCCATTCTTAATTCCAGAATTGTCCAATCACTGGAGATTAAACTGTGACGACTCAACTTTCTAGGACACTAAAAAGCTTGACAAATTTAAAACTTGGAGATGTCCTCAATATAATCCTGAGCTTCTTCACATTTCATCTCAACCAGAAGTTAAATCACTAATGTCTTTGAGAAACTTTTTTAGTTTTTACAATTCTACAGCAGAAAAGGGGGTGTGCATAAGTGCACCAGCGTGCCTACCATCCCAGTCCTACTGTCCTCATTTATTTGTATTCATTTCTTTTGTTCATATCCATGTTTATATTTATACCTGCTATCTTGTACATGTTTGGCAAACTAATAAATACAAAATACAAATACAAATGGAACTGACTTCCTGATCTTAGAAAAATACAGGCAAAGTATAGACAAAAGTGAAATCAAATACTACTTTAGCATCCAAATTAATCCTGGAAGAGATAATTTACTATGAACTTAAAATCTTAAGTACAGAAGAAGAGCCTTAAATAGAGGAGAAAGCAGGCTACAAATGCTTTCTCGGTTGAATTTGAGCTTAATGCTCCACCCTATCAATTTATTTATTTATTATTTATTATTAGGTTCTTCTATGCCGCCTACTCCCTAAAGACTCAGGGTGGCGTACATTTTAGAAAAACACTAAACACTAAACATTCATTTAAAAACAATTTAAAAACATTATAAAAGTTAAAAGACATTCAACAACATACATACTGGGGGAGATCTCGGATAAAAACTAGTCTCAAACCCATGCCTGCAGGAAGAGCCATGTCTTGACAGCTTTCCGGAAGGCCAGCAGGGTTGGGATAATTCGGATCTCTGGGGGAAGTTGGTTCCAGAGCATGGGGCCCACCACAGAGAAGGACCTCACCCTAGGGCTCGCCAGCCGGCATTGTTTGGCTGACGGGACCTGGAGGAGACCCACTCTGTGGGCCCAAACTGGCCCTAATCAATGATTCCCTATCCATATAATCAAGTTATGATTTGCCAGACATCTGTTTTTATGTGTATGTATATATGTACGTACGTACGTATGTATGTATGTACACACACACACACACACACATATGCACACACTAAGTATGTATGTATTGTGTGTATGTGTGTTTGTGTGACAGACAGTAGATCTCTTCAGACAGTAGATATTTTCAATTTGTGTGTGTGTGTGTATGTATATGTATATACAGACACACAAATTTAAAATGTCTACTGTCTGAATCTAAAGCAGAAGTATATTCATGCAGTTTATAATTCTCACTGAAGGTTCCTCACTCATAATTACCAACACACTTTGGCTCTGGCATTTGCTGTAAAGGACATCAATGAAATTTCTGGGATTTTGTCCAATGTTAGCCTCGGTTTCCACATCGCTACCAACTATCTTGAGGAATATACAACTTACCTTTTAGCAATGGAATTTCTATCTACAAAGGATAAACTTATCCCAAACTACAAATGTAATGACCAGACGAATATGATAGCCATCATTGGAGGACCCCGTACTAAAACCTGTCTCAACATGGCAACCACTCTGTGCAACTATAAATTTCCACAGGTGAGTTAAATGTGGAGCAAGATGGAAAGTTCACGAGTTTATTATTTTCAAATGTTGAGTCCTCAGAAGCAAAAGGATTCCAGAAGCAAAAAACAATAAAATTGTCATTTAATGAGAAAGTTATTAGATATGAAGATGATCACCAAAGGGCTCTCCTTGTTGCTTGATGAGCAGTAATAAATTTGCAGATATTAATTGGTTAAAAAAAACTTGTTGGGAACTTGCCTTGCATATCCACTCAAACACAGCTATTGTATTACATATGGATACATGCATTAGTCTTTTATTTTTATTTATTTTTCTAGAAAACTCCCTTTTAAGTAGGTTCTTCTGTCTTTCCCCCATTTAGATTACTTATGGATCACCACGCTTGATGTATAATGACAACTCAGCACTTTTTGTAAAATGGATGTTCCCTGATGAGATCCACCAGCTTAAAGGAATACTGCACTTACTGTTGCATTTTGGATGGACCTGGGTTGGAATGATTTCTCTGTATGAAGAAGATATGGAGAGATTTGTTCAAAAAAGTCTTTCCATGTTTTCAGAGAAAGGAATCTGTTTTGATTTTATAGAATGTTTTCCCAAAATGATGTATGAAAGTAAAGCTGCTGAAATGATGGAGGAAGCAGATAAATTATATAGAGTGATCATGGGGAGTATAGTCATTGCAGTGATCTTGAATGCTGAAGTTACAAGCATTGTGACTTTGAGGGTGATACTCTATGTTTTAGATTCTGATGATATTCCAAAGGAGAGAAAAGCCAAAGTTTGGATCATGACAGCTCAAATGGAATTCACCTCGATCCTTATGCAAAGACAGTTTTCCATTGATTTTCTAAACGGTGCACTATCATTTGCAATTCACTCAAAGAAACTAACAGGATTCCAACAATTTATGCAGAAGAGATACCCAAACACAGAAAAAGAAGACGGGTTCATTAGGGATTTCTGGAAAGATGCATTTGAATGTTCATTTTCCAGTGATGTAACAAATGAGAGTGATAAAAGGATCTGCACTGGAGAAGAGAAGCTGGAGACTCTTCCTAATTCTGTCTTTGAGACCACCATGGGTGGACATAGTTACAGCATCTACAATGCAGTCTATGCTGTGGCACATGCTCTTAGTGCCTTGCATGCCTCCAAACTCAAAGAGAGTAGAAAAATTGATAAGAGGAGCTGGAAGTACTTTCTTCAATCACCATGGCAGGTAATGTTTACTAATCCAAGTCAGGAATCATGTAAAATCATGTAATATCATGTAACGTGCTCTTACATGGACTACTGTAACACGCTCTACATGGGGCTACCCTTAAAGAGTATCCGGAGACTGCAACTGGTGCAAAATGCAGCTGCGCGAACTGTAGTGGGTGTTCCTAGATACACCCACGTAACACCTGTTCTTCGCCAGCTGCATTGGCTGCCCATTAATCTCTGGACGCAATTTAAGGTGTTGGTTTTAACTTTTAAAGCCATACATTGCTCAGAGCCAGGTTACTTCTGGGACCGCATCCTACTGCATACCTCCCTACGACCAGTTAGGTCCCATAGAGTTGGTCTCCTCCAGGTCCCATCAACCAAGCAATGCTGGTTTGTGGGACCGTGCTGGAGAGCCTTCTCTGTGGGAGCTCCACCTCTCTAGAACCAACTTCCCCCAGAGATCCGGACTATCCCCACCCTGCTGGCCTTCCGTAAAGCCATTAAAACATGGCTCTTCCTGCAGGCGGGGTGAAATAGAGATCAATCCCCCATGTACGAATGTTTGTTTGTTTTTAATTTTTGTATTCATTTTAATTGTTATTATTATTTTTATGAGCTGTTCTTTCTTATGTTGTACGCCGCCCTGAGTCCGGCGGGAGTAGAGCAGCCATAAGACCGATTAATAAATAAATAAATAAATAAAAAATGTTGGCTTATAGGGTTTTTTTTCTCTTTTCCTTTTGAAACTATCTTTATTTCTTTATATTTCTTTATATAATTCTTAACTATTCACCTCCCTCCTCCCTACCTTTACAGATAGTTTTGAATGTTCATGGTATTCTCTTATGCAAAAACTAAAAAAAAAAACCCCTATTATTATTTTTCAAATATTATCTGAATAACCTAAACCACGAAGGTCATTTATGCAAAGCTGGATGCAATTTGAAAATAAACTTAACCTATTGAAAAAGTTTTTAAAAAAAACCCTAACTTATGAACTTTATTTTATGTATGAAATGCTATGTAAAATATCTACAATTCCTTTTCAAGGAATCCAATTCATATTTATATTTATGGTTTTTTTTTCCATTTAGCTCCATCATTTTTTACAGCAAGTCTCTTTTAACAACAATGCTGGAGAACAGGTTTCTTTTGGCCCCAATGGAGAATTTGAAACTGGGTTTGATGTTTTCAATTGGGTCACATTTCCAAACATGTCCTTTCTAAAAGTCCAAATTGGAAAGATCGACCCCCTGGCTCCCCCAGAAAATCTCCTTACCATTTCTGCCAAGGAAGCTGTTTGGCCTCTCATATTTAACCAGGTGTGTTCCATTTTTCACATTTTACCAAATCATGTATTCATTGAGGCACAGAAGTAAATAATTAAATCACAATCACAATCAAACTTGGATTTAATAACCTCATTTTTTTGGTTTGATGTATATGAACATAAACTACTAAAGTATATATAGGTGGTTAAAGTCTAAATGCCTACAGCATTTATTTAGTTCCAGTGCAACATCATCCCAGTACATAGCACAGTACTAATCTCTACTAATTACTCAGTGGGTTATATTATTAAAAATGAGCATCAGACACAGTAAAATACAATAAAATTAGGTAAGATAAAACAGTAATGTTTTATAGATGGCATTTTGATCCAAAAAAACTAGCTTGTATGTATCCAAATTTACAACCTAAATGTTGGAGATGTGAATGTAAAGATGCAACTTATTTTCATATTTGGTGGTCTTGTAAGAAAATTAAGGCTTTTTGGATTAAAATATGGTGGATTATTCAGAATATTTTGAAGAAAAAAATTAAGTTTACACCACAGTTCTTCTTTCTGGGAATAATTACGGACTGTACTGCAATAGAGACTAAATTGATTTTGAACTTGATAATGGCTGCCAGATTGTTGGTAGCACAATATTGGAAGAAAGAAGATATACCTACTATTGAGGAATGGACAATAAAAGTTACACACCTGGCAGAAATGGCAAGAATCTCATCATACTTTAAAAATCATTCAAATGAAAGATACATATTGGAATGGAGTAGATGGACTGAGTATATTCAAAAAAAGTATCAGATTAAGAAAATATATATAGTTTAATAATGATATATGGTTAGAATTTTAGAATGAGATGTTGTACTTACCTGAGACGTCCATTCTCATAGGGTGGAGCTAGCCGCCAAGATTGGGTATTGGCACAGCCTTCTAGCCAATTATGACTGAGTCTGGAAAAGTATAAAAGGTGGCTCTAGGCCTAGATTCCCCCTCTTATGACGAGGGATAAATGCCAGACTCAAGTGCCATCAATCTAACAAGTTTATTAACTGTCCAATCACAGAAAATTACACATGAGTTGATATGTGAGAGACCTAACTACCTAACCTAACTACCTACAGAGAGAAGATAACTATGTACACTAATACACCTAGATACCTAATGACTATGCAAGTAATAGGCTCCTCGTCCAGCCAGAACACATTAGAAGGGAGGGACTTGGTGGCTAGCTCCACCCTACGAGAATGGACGTCTCAGGTAAGTACAACGTCTCATTCTCCATAGTGGGTGGAGCTAGCTGCCAAGATTGGGACAAACCAAAGTAATTTAGTCCCCAGGGAGGGCCTCCTGATTCTGGCTGGGACCACCGCCCTCCAATGTTACCTGTTCCAGCACTCTGCGCCCAAGGTCAGCCTCCTGAGAGGCGAAAGTGTCCAGTCTGTAGTGCCGGACAAATGGCGTTGGAGATGCCCAAGTGGCAGTCCGGCAGATCTCCTCGATGGAAGCCCTCGTGTTCCAAGCCACAGTGGTGGCTGCACTGCATGTGGAATGGGCCGTAATCCTGGTGGGTCGTGGCAAGGACATTTGTTCATATGCAGTGTTAATGACATTACGAATCCACCGACCCACCATGACAGAGGATGCTTTCCTCCCCAAGGAAGTGTGGTGGAAGAGACAAACAAGGCCTCAGTCTTGCGAAAGGCAGAGGTCCTTTGTATGTAAGTGTCCAGTGCGCACCTCACGTCCAGGAGGTGCCACTGTCTTTCAATGTCTGAGGATGGAGAAGGGTAAAAGGAAGGTAATACCACCTCCTGAGCCCAATGAGAGTAAGAGTTTACCTTTGGCAGAAAGGTGGGATCCAACCGCAAAACCACCCTGTCCTGGTGGAACACACAGAGGTCACTCCTGATGGAAAGGGCTGCCAGTTCGGAAATGAGACGGGCAGAGGTGACAGCCACTAGGAAAAACCACCTTGTATGTTAGGTGGGCCAGAGAGATGGAGTGCAAAGGCTCAAAGGCACCCCCCATGAGTGCTAATAACACCTTGGACAAGTCCCAGGTGGGATACCTATGCACTACAGGAGGGCATCTATTCATTCCCCCCTTTAGGAACCTGGAGACTAAGGGGTGAGCAGAGAGTTTCCCCAGAGAGGGACAAGACAGCACCATGGACAGGGCAGCAATCTGGCGGTTGAGGGTACTCAGAGAAAGACCCTTAGCTAGCCCCTGGCGTAGGAATTAAAGGACATTTATGACCGAAAGATCCAGTGGGGAATAACCCTCCCTAGCACACCATGAGCAGAAAGCCTTCCAAGAGGCTGCATAAATACGATGCGTGGACGGTCTGCGAGAGTCAAGCAAGACCTCCATAACATCCTCAGGGATTTGGTGGCTCCTCAGAGTGAGCCGCTCAAGTGCCAGGCGGTCAGTTGCAACCAGTGCGGCTCTGGATGCTGCACTGACCCCTGGAGCAGTGACCACTCTTGTCGGAGGGATCCTCCAAGGGGGTGAGACGGACAAGGAGACCAGGTCGGCATACCAGGTTCTCCTTGGCCAGTCGGGTGCCAGAAGTACCACCTCAGCTCTTCCTTCCAGGAGTTTCCGGATGACCTGCGGAATGATGGGGATGGGGGGAAAAGCGTAAAGCAACCCCTGAGGCCAGGTGCAGCGGAGGGCGTCCACCCCTTCCGCCCCCTGAGTTTGATACTGGGACAGAAACCTGGGCAGCTGGGCATTCCCCAGGGTGGCAAAAAGATCCATCACAGGTTGACCGAATTGACCCACAAGTTGGTGGAAAAGGTCTGGGTGTAAGCTCCACTCTGAGTGGTCTATCTGGTTCCGGCTGAGCCAGTCTGCCCTGACGTTGCTTACCCCAGAGATGTGTTCAGCAGAAAGAGACAATAGGTATTGTTCTGCCCATAGCCCCAACCACATGGCCTCTGACATGAGCTGTCCTGACATGGTCCCACACTGTCTGTTTATGTGGACCTTGTCAGTAAGTATCATGACATGAGAGTTCTCCACAAGAGGTCTGAACTGCTGCAGAGCAAGGAACACAGCCCGTAGCTCCAAAACGTTTATGCTTAGAGTTGTCTCAGTTAACGACCATGTGCCCTGTGCCACCTGTGCTTCCGCGTGTGCCCCCCAACCCGATAGGCTGTCATCGGTGGTGACTAAGATTTGTCTTGGGGGAAGGAAGCAGGTGCCCCTGTGGACAGCAGAGGTGGTCCACCAAATCAGAGACTTCCTGACTGAGGGCTGGAGTCTCACTTTGACTGGGGAATGGGCCCTTCCCTGATGCTGATAGGGAAGGAGCCATTGGAGGTCTCTGGAGTGTAAGTGAGCCCATGGGACAATGTGAATGGCCGAAATCATCTTGCCCAGGAGGGAGGACAGCAAATTCAGTGGAGCTGAGTTTTGCCTCAGAACTTGCTGGGTTAAAGCCAATAGACTGTCTCTCCGATCCTGGGACAGGTACACCTTACACCCCAGGGAATCAATGATTGCACCCAGATGGACGATTCTGGTGGCAGGGACAAGCTGACTCTTGGATCGGTTGACCAAGAAGCCATGGAGTTCCAGCGTGTTAAGCACTACCTGGACATCTCTCTCAGCCTGAGAAGGGGAGGCTGAGGAGATGAGAATATCGTCCAGATAGCACTGGATCCTGATGGAAATGGATCTGAGTGAGCGGTCAAGGCTGCCAGGACCTTGGTGAAGACCCTTGGCGCTGAGGACAGGCCAAAGTGGAGCGCCCCATATTCATAATGCACCCCTGCATAGCAAAACCGTAAGTATTGGCGGTGAGATGGCCGAATTGGGATGTGGAGGTAATCCTCCAAGAGATCTATGGATGTGAGTAGATTCCCTTCCGAGCACTTGCCAGAGTTGATTTCAGGGTGTGCATTTTGAATTTTTTTTTTAATGGATGACATACCTGTTGAGACACTTGAGGTCCAAAATGGCTCTCCATCCTCCCGAGGATTTGGGCACTACAAACAACATGGAGTAGAAGCCCTGCCCCTGTTGGTCCTCAGGCACCTGGTGGATGACTCGAATGTCCAGGATGTTCTGGATGGCCTGATTCATGAGGACCCGTTTTGCAGAATTTGATGACAAGGGGCAGCGGAGAAGAACCTGGGGGGGGGTGGAAATGAATTCAAGTGAGAGCGCTGAAGCCAGGGACTCACAAACCCATGCATCATTGGTGATTTCCTCCCATCCACTGGCATAGGGAGCCAGGTGACCCCCTGTGGGAGGATCGGCCAGAGGTTACTTGTTCTGGTGGAAAGGGCGACCGCCGGCCCCTCTAAAGGGCCGTATGAATTGGTTACCCCTGAAGGGTTGGCCCGAAGAGAATCTCTGATGGGAACTGCATTGCCCTTGGCTATGCCCCTGATACTGTCCCTAGTAGTTACCCTGATGTCTATTGGAAGACTGGAAGGCCCCCCTGGAAGCCCTCCTTGGTAAGGGGGTGGCATGGAAAGGGGCTTTCCGGGTGGCTGAGGGAAGGACCTTGCGCTTGTCCTTAGTCTCAAGCAGGATGGGATTCAGGGCCTCACCAAACAAGGACTGCCCGGTGATCGGGGCAGAGGCTAATTTCCACTTGTACCGCATGTCAATTGGCCAGCTGCAAAGCCAGGCCATCCGGGGCGTCACCACCGTGGACTCCATTGACCTAGCTTGGACATCCGCTTGAGCTGCTGCTGATTGAGCAGTAGGTTGATTTTGGCTTGTGGGTGGAGCTGTCTGGAGTGTGGGGCTGTCTGGTTCCAAATGCTAGGGAGCTAATGAGAATTCCCTGGCATCCTTCCTGGGGGATGCTAGGTAGGAATGAGTAGGGCAGAGTACTCTGGATGGGGCAATATCCTTTGTAAAAGGCATCATTTTAAAATCAACTCCAATTTACAAATAATGGTCTCTTTGTCTTAAAGTTCAGTTCATGAAAAACTGATATTGTCAAATACTAGAAAAAATTGATAGTTTGTATATAGTTATATACATTGTATATAGTTCCAGTTATGCTGGGCTCACAGACTCCAGAAAAAAAAAGCTTGGTTTTAAACTGTTACTGGAGTTACTCACTAGGCTCATTTGTTCCTTTTATGTGAGATCTGTAGCTTACTACTTCTAAATTCTGCTGAAAGCCCTTGTTCAAACCATTTTTAAAATATAGATAGAATCTTCATTCTAAGTTGATGCTTTAACAGGTACTCCTGAGGCAGACCTACAGGCAGCTAGTCTGAATTTTTGTCAGCTCAATTAGAATAACAGAATCCATATTTATCTAAGGCCTCTGTCAACAAGGTAGGCCTCAGAAAGGCCTGGGTAAATTAGTAGGTCCAAACAGTCACTTAAAATGGCCACCGCCCTTAAATGAGGTCAACAAGATGGCAGTTGCCCTTAGTTGGTCTTTCAAAATGGCCAATGCCCATACTAGGCCTTAAAAATGGCCACCGGCAAGAAAGGGCATCCAAAATGCCCACCGCCCTTGATGTGGCTTCAATATGGTCTCTGCCCACTTTTGGTATTTGAAACAAAAAGGCCACGCCCTTAGTGCCTTCAATTCTGAGGGCAATCAAAATGGCTGCCACCCTGTGGGAGACTTTAAGATGGCCACCGGCACTCTCAAAGACTGCCTGCACACTTACCAGGCTGAAGACAAGCCGAGCAATGCAGAGGAGCTCAAATGGAAGCAGACGGCCCAGGCACTAGAGACAGGTATCGACAGGGCCTTGGATCAAAGGAGCCTTGCCAGATTGCTGGCTCTTGTCAGCCATTGCACAGAAGGCAAGTTAAATAAAGGAGGCCTCAAAAGAAAGGAGAATTTTTTTTGAAGTGGGCGGTCCTGTATAATTCAAAATGGCGGCCACCCACGAGGCACTCCTAAAATGGCTGACTGTCTCCTGAGGCAATTAGTTCCAGCCGAGGAGAATGGAGTCTGCTAAGGCCTAGCCACTAACTGTCAGTTTCTGAGTCCCCTGGAGGAGACTGACTGATTTCTGAAGTTTCAAGCAAAAAAAGAGGGAACAAGCCCTCAGCAAGCAGCACCCAGATTGCCAGCTTCCTCTGCAAGCAGGCACAAGACAGGGAGCAAAAAAGGAACCAGCAAAAATATTGCTTTCAGCTCTTTGAAGGTCTCCAGCTGACGTTTGGAGGCTTGGCTGGGCGTGACCGCTTGCGCAAGTCTGGCCAAATTGTCTGTCAGCTTCTCGGGCACAGCAGCTGGTGTTTAGAGGCTATTTGAGGCATTGATCGCTTGCGCAAGTCTGGCCAAGGTTACAATCAGCTGTTTATAGGCAGCATCAAAAACGGTCCGGATGGCTTGCGCGAATCCGGCCGATCTGCAAGCGAGTTAAATGTGGCGTGGGCGGCTTGCGCGAACCCAGCCAAGGCCGAAACAGCTGTTTATAGGCAGCATCAAAAACGGTCCGGATGGCTTGCGCAAATCCGGCCTGGCTGCGAGCGAGGTCTTCGGCGCTTCCGATCCCTTTATCTTTGAGAGTCAGCTGGGGATCGGAAGGCTCGTTAGTGGCTCGGACCGCTTGCGCTGGACCGGCCAGATGCCAAGGCACCCAAAAATTTAATCTGGCAGCATGCTCTGCCCCTCGGCCCCTTGGCTCTCCCAGGCAGGCTAGCAGCTGTGAAAACCAACGTTAGAGGCCTTCACCTGTCAGGTTGGCCCTTGGTGTCTGGCAAGGAGACAGAAAAAGAAAAATACAAGCCTCGCTCCACGCCCAGATGTGCGGTGAGGTCACCGCTGCCCCTGTGCTGATAAGGGGGCCCTTTCCCACTCCCTCCACAGCCGGAAATTAATGTATGGAGAAAAAGAAAAAACAAAAATCTTGCTGAGCCTTCGGCTGGAGGGGCGAGCAGCAGTCAGACTTGCGGCCAACTGCTTCACCCAGGTATAGCCATATAGAAAAGGGGGGCCTCAGGAGCTCGAAAGGGAAAGGATAAAATAATAATAATAATAATAATAATAATAATTCTGAATAGAACCAAAAACTTACAATTATTAATGGAAGATAGATGATGAAAAAGGCACTTAGTCAATGGCTGTGACTGAGTCAAAAGAGGGGGAATCTAGGCCTAGAGCCACCTTTTATACTTTTCCAGACTCAGTCATAATTGGCTAGAACGCTGTCCCAATACCCAATCTTGGCGGCTAGCTCCACCCACTATGGAGAATGGTTTAATAGATTTTAGATAAAGTGGAGTTTTCTTTTTCTTTTAGGGGAGAAAAAAAGTGTATACATATATAATAGAATTTATGTTTTGTTAGCATATTTTAGTTTATGGTTATTTGAAGATTATATCCTGTGTTCTTTCTGGGAAGTCGGGGAAGGGGAGTGAGGGGGGGGAGAAGGGGGGGAATTTAAAATTTTTTGTACTTTGTACTAATAAAACAGTAAGATAAAATGGGACAAGGCAAAACAGAATGCAAAGATATATAATGAAATGAATCCTAGAGATGGACAACAGTAGGAAACTAAGTTAATTAATTACTTTTACATACAACCTCAATGTGTGGTATATAAGATGTCCTTTTTCGAAAAGCCTGACTGTAAACTTAACAGTTCAAGTGACTACATATATTGTATATTTGGGCCCTGAAGGAAATAGAATTATGTTTGCTTTTTTGTTTGTTTGTTTGTTTGTTTGTGAATTAGTATATAATTTTTGTGAAGCAATATTTCTATGTATTGAGCTCTTGCTGAGCCATATAATGGAAAATTGAGTAGGACATCTGAAGTAGTCAGGTGTCTTTAACTACATTAGAAAAAAAGGAACAGTTAAGCAAGTGTTTCTCCAACCCAACAAGTTTATGAGGTGTGGATTTCAACTCCCAAATTCAGCATGCTGGTTGGGGAAATAACAGATTAACGTTGCAGGTATTCTAGTCCAACTCCCCCTACTCAGGAAACCCTACACCATTTCAGACAAATGGTTGTCCAATCTCTTCTTCAAAATCTCCCCATGTTGGAGGACCCAGAATTTCTGGAGGCAAGCTGTTCCACCGATTAATTGTTTTAACTCTCAGGAAATTTCTCCTTACTTCTAGGTTGGTCCTCTCCTTGATTAGTTTCCATCCATTGCTTCTTATCCTGCCTTCAGGTGTTTTGGAGAATTGGTTGACCCCCTTTTCTTGTGGCAGGCCCTAAATATTGGAAGACTGCTATTATGTCACTCCTAGTTCTCCCCCCCCCCCGGGCTGTGTGCTCTCTCCACTTCTCTCTATATACCATCAATTGCATCTCTAACAATCCATCTGTTAAATGACTGAAATTCGCAGATTACACAACAGTGATCGGTCTCATTCGAGACAATGAGGAATCTGCATACAGACAAGAGGTTGAACAACTAACCTTGTGGTGCGACAGAAACAATCTGGAACTGAACACACTCAAAACCTTAGAAATGGTGGTAGACTTCAGGAGAAACCCTCCTTTACTTCCACCTCTTACAATAACCTCATCAAAACCTCACCAAAAAAGCACAACAAAGAATGTTCTTTCTGCGCCAAATCTGGAAGCTCAAACTGCCAAAGGAGCTGCTGATACAGTTCTCCAGAGAAATTATTGAGTCTGTCATCTGCACCTCTATAAGTGCCTGGTTTGGTTCTGCAACCCAACAAGACAGACACAGACTTCAGAGGATAATTAGAACTGGAGAAAAAACAATTACTACCAACCTGCCTTCAATTGAAGACCTGTATACTGCACAAGTCAAAAAGAGGGCTGTGAAAATATTTACAGACCCCTCACATCCTGTACATAAATTGTTTCAACTCCTACCCTCAAAACGACACTATAGAGCACTGCACATCAAGACAACTAGACACAAGAACATTTTTCGGTATTATCATATGTGGTGGAGATGACAAAGGCAAAAAAAAAACATTGGACAGAAATAAATACATGGCTGGAAAAAATGATAAAGTGACATATAGACTTAAAACCAGAAATATTTTTGTTAGGCATCTTACTGGAAAAATATAACCCTAACGGTTATATAATATAACCTAACCCTAAATATAATCCTAACCCTAATACTAACCCTAACCCTTATAAAAAAATAAAAGGGAATACATACTTGATGTACTAACTGCAGTGAGAATTGTATTTGCACAATGATGGAAAAGTGAAGAGATTCCTACAGAGGAAAAAGTAATTAAAAAATATTAGAATATGCAGAAATGGATAAATTAACACTTAAAATAAAGGAAAGGGGGAGAAACTAAATACTTCTTAACATGGGACTCATTTTATCAATGAGTAGCCAATTAAAACAGAAGTTAGAAATATGGAAAATGGAATATGGAAATATAAGAGAAGGATTAATTTTTTAAGGAAGATTTATTAAAACAGATAAGCAATTATTATTGTTATTATGAGACCAATATCAATGTGATGAATACTATTGTAAATATTATGATTATTATTTCTCAAAACTATTTGTACGCAGATAACACACTGTTTATTTAGAAATGGAATTTTTATATGTAATAAAACATTTTTAAAAAATGGGGAAAAAACCACTTCACATGATCTTGATTCTGTCCCTTTGTTAATGCAGCCAAGGACTGCGTTGAATTTTTTTGGCAGCTGCAGAATTCAGGGAATTGACGTTCATACCTCTTTTGGTTGCTGATGTTTGAGAAATGAATTAAAGAATTGTTTTGGTGAATTTAAAACAAAAGAAAATGGGGGAAATGGGACACTAAGGTTTGATGAGGATGTGAAAAGTTTGGGTATATATACCTGATGAAATGAGCACTCCCAACCTATGAGTTCTTCATGTGAAAGAATTCTGATTTTCTTTATGAACAGACTTTGCCACTTTCCATCTGTAATGAAAAATGTCCTTTTGGCTACAGCAAGGTAAAAATAGAAGGGAAATTATCCTGCTGCTATGACTGTAGACAGTGTCCAGAAGGGAAGATAGCTGACCAAATGGGTAAGCGAAGGAATATATTGAAGATATCTATAATTTAATAAATATAATTCGGGTTGAATTTTTCAACAGTATTATGGTGACTGAAATTCTTGATACACTGTATAGTTGAGTAATGAAAAATGTGAATTACTTGTTTATAATTCAAAGAGATATTTAATGGCTATGGAGATTCTCAATCATCCAAAGTCCTTTTTGTCCCAAGGTTGCTTTCTCAAAAGACAAGTGAAGTTCCTTTTTTCCTTGAAGACGTTTTACTTCTCATCCAAGCAGCTTCTTCATGCTGAGTGACTTGCTTCACTCAGAACTGAAGAAGTTTCTTGGATGAGAAGCAAAATGTCTTCAAGGAAAAACAAAGAAAGCCCAGTTGTTTTTGGAAACAGCTCTTTTGGGAAATATTTCATGGTACAATCAACCAGTTCACTTTAAATAGCATAATCTCTCTTAATGATCAATAGATTTCTCAGATTTGGATTCTTCTTCTTATCCCTTCTAGACATTTGGCAGGTAACCAGTGCTTGTTAGTAAACAATCCAGAATGCTTTTTATTATATATTTTTGACTGTAAGGTTATTGTCTATCAAATTCAATCCATTCAACACTTTTTCCCGCTATTTCAACTCTTTTTCCTTCCTATTCCATCTGCAGAGTAAAAGTGTCATATAAAAGTTTTGATATAACTGCATAACTGAAAGAATATTGACATTGAACTATACATTATATAATGAATTTCATTTTAATTTTTTTGAGAAAAATAATATGAATTGATAGGATCTTATTAAATCTAGTATGTTATTACTTTTTCAGGCTTAAAACCTATAATGGTTCTGTGAAACAGCTTTATTTGTTCTTTTCCCCCAGACTTAGGTGACTGTTTCCCATGTCCAGAGGACCAATATCCAAACAAAGGTCGAGATAATTGTCTTCCAAAAACTGTAACATATTTGACTTTCCAAGAGCCGTTGGGTATTTCTTTGGTAACAATTGCCGTCTCCTTTTCTGTCATCTCAGCGATGGTTCTGGGAATCTTCATTAAACACCAGGACACTCCCATTGTCAAAGCCAACAACAGAAACCTCACCTTCATTCTTCTCAATGCTCTCCTGCTCTCCTTCCTTTGCACTCTGCTCTTCATTGGGCAACCTGATCAAGTGAAATGTCTCATGAGACAAACTGCTTTTGGCATCACTTTCTCTATTGCCCTTTCTTGTATTTTGGGTAAAACAACCATAGTAGTTCTTGCTTTCATGGCCACCAAGCCAGGCTCCAAAATAAGGAAATGGGTGGGCAGAAGGATGGCCAACACGATCGTCCTATCTGTCTTCATGGCTCAGTTCACAATCTGTGCAGTGTGGTTGGCAATTTCTCCTCCATTTCCAGATTCAGACATCCACTCCATGGTTGAAGAAATTATCTTGGAATGTAATGAAGGTTCAACCACAATGTTTTATACAGTGCTTGGCTTCATGGGGCTCTTGACCGCTGTCACCTTCATGGTGGCCTTCTTGGCTAGGAATTTACCTGACAGCTTCAATGAAGCCAAATTCATCACCTTCAGCATGTTGGTCTTTTGCAGTGTCTGGGTGTCATTTGTTCCCACTTATTTGAGTACCAAGGGGAAATATGTGGTTGCTGTTGAGATCTTCTCCATTTTGGCCTCAGCGGCTGGATTACTGGGCTGCATCTTTTCCCCCAAGTGCTATATCATTATTCTGAGACCTGATTTGAATAAGAAGGAGCAACTAATAAAGAAATGAAAGGGCTTATTTATTCCAGATCCCTTGAATGAAGCCCCATTGTTTACTTTCAGGCAATAGGTTTTTTTTTCTCAGTTTGGGAGAATAATTTGATATATATGATGAATGCAATGATTATAAAAATCCAATTCATTGTTATATTTATTTCTTTGTATGTTAATTTCTCTCTCTTTCTGTGTCTGTCTGGTCTGTCTGTATGTATGTCTGCGAATGGGAGGGAGACAGAGGAAGAGACAGAGAGAATTCTGTAGTTATATATTTGGTTTAATGATACTGACTTCACATTGCTTCAGTGTCTGTGTTTTGCTTCCTGCTTGTCAAAGGGGCAAAAACCAAAAGGTTTGAAACACCCTGTATATTTTGCATTTAATTTAATTTAATTTAATTTAATTTAATTTAATTTAATTTAATTTAATTTAATTTAATTTAATTTAATTTAATTTAATTTAATTTAATTTAATTTAATTTAATTTAATTTAATTTAATTTAATTTAATTTAATTTAATTTAATTTAATTTAATTTAATTTAATTTAATTTAATTTAATTTAATTTAATTTAATTTAATATTAATTTAATGCATTTATTTTATTTTTCTTTCTGTTTTTATAACCCATTTTTATAACCCAACACTTCATGTAGCAGCCTGCACAATGTGCATAATAGAACAGTGCACATGCATTTTTTTAAAAAAATACATTAAAATAAAACCAAATTGAATTAGAAAGATAGAAACAAAACGACAAAGCAGGATAACAGACAGTGCACTTCAATTGACTGTCATATTGACTGTCAATTGACATGTCATGGCAGGTCATGTTATTTCATGTCATATGATGTAGCAGCTCCGCTCTAAGATATGATTCCCAGGATATTTAACATTCCAATCTTTTAAGGGTCTTCCAGAAGGACTGTGGTTGGGGCCAGCCACACCTTGAGAGCAGTAATGATACCCAAGATAAGACCTGGGCAGAAAATGATTTCCTGCTAGATTCCACCTAACAAAATGCCCAGGCTTAGGGGTTACAGAATCAGTAACATACCTCTTCTGCCTGACCTCTCTCTAATATATTATAGAAGTAACAGTAAGTAGATAGGAAGGAAAGACAAGAGATAACCCTGGTTTTTACTCCAACCATGAAGCATACTAAGAAATCATCCACTCTTGAATGTGTTTAAAATTCTGTTGTGAAGACATGGTGTTACTTTTGCCATTGTTGTGTTGTCACTATTTCTTTAAAGATATGTATCAATTTTATCATGCAATAAAATAACATTAATATATTTATTATTGATTCATTTATCCTCCCTCCCTCCCTCCTTCCCTCCTCCCTCCCTCCTTTCTTTCTTTCTTTCTTTCTTTCTTTCTTTCTTTCTTTCTTTCTTTCTTTCTTTCTTTCTTTCTTTCTTTCTTTCTTTCTTTCTTTCTTTCTTTCTTTCTCTCTCTCTCTCTCTCTCTCTCTCTCTCTCTCTCTCTCTCTCTCTCTTTTCTACTCAAAATACTTTCACTATTGCTGATTGCAATAACCCTCATTCATATCGATAGTAAATTCTACAGTCAGATTAATCTAGCACCCCTTTTTTATTCTTTTTAAACATAACACTATGTGGGTTGCTTTTCCTCAGGAATGTTCACAGTCCTCTAGAATGGGGCTCCCCAACTTTTCGGACCTCAGGGACCACTAAATTAATAATTTTAAATCTCGCGGACCACTAATATGATCTGCCTAATGACCTGCTGGGTGGGCGTGGCTAGGTGGTCATGTGACTGGGTGGGCGTGGCCAACTCAATGCCACTCACATCGAGGGGTGCCTCGCCAGCCTCTACTCACCCCTCCCCTTCCAGCCACACCTCACCTGCCTGCCCAGGCTCTTTAGGGCCCCAATAGGAAACAGTTGTTGGAGCTAAGCAGCCACCATGAGAAAGAGTTGGCAAAACAGCTGGATCAGTTCAAATTGGATCTGGCTGAGAAGGAGGCTCAGCAGAAGAACCTTACTGAGGACTACGAGCATAGGTTTTCCAAGCAGAGGGAAGACCTGCAGGAGTGGAAGGCTAGGTACCAGTGCCTGGAGGCTCAGTGGGCTGAGATGGTCAGCCAGTTCAAGGTCATGATGCAGTCCCACTCGAACAGTCCTTCTGGCTCTTTGCCACCAGCAGCACTTCCCTCCAGCCTTTGCCCAAAGCCCCGCACCAGGAGGCCGAAGCAGACTCCAAGTCGGAATTTCTGTCCGCCTCTGATCCACCCAAAAAGAGCCCGAAGGGGGAGACTCTTTGCAGCAACACAAGTGTTCATTGCACGTATCTGTCGCACGGACTGTAGTTTGAGGACCCCTGATTTAGTGCAAATTAAAAAATGCAAATAATTTTTCTGTGGACCACCAAAATTTTATCGCAGACCACCAGTGGTCCATGGACCATCAGTTGGTGACCGCTGTTCTAGAAAGAGTTCTTGTCTACAATGCAATCAGTGACCAAATAATAACAATTAGATTTCATGCAGAACATTTTAACATGACAATCATTCAAGTTGATGCTCAAACCTTTGAGTTACTGCAGGTGGGGGAGGGCATATCAAACTTGAAAGGAAACTGTTGCCATACATACAAACTGTTGCTTCACAAAAATGGTTCATGTACATTTTCAACACAAAAATAGGTGACTTGGATCATTTTGTTTAATAATAAAGCAATTAATAAGGATAATATTTTTGAACCATGTGTTTGATTGGATTCTCTTTATTTTTAGGATTTGTGAAGAGAACAGGTAATGTTGTACATCATATTTATTCAAAAATATTGAAAATTTAAATGGGTTCACAAAAAATTAAGTACCACTGTATCTTTTAGAGAGGAAAGAATTATAGCAAGCTACAGGTTCAACCCACATTGCTGAACTCTTTTATATTGACTATCTTGCTATACTTTCAGGATAATGTCCTTCTAGAACTTATGTAATTGTTATAATATTACTTTTCAAGAGAGATCCTGAATTAAGGCAAGAGGAAATCAATATGACCTCAGCAGATATATCTCTATTTTTCTCTGTGTTTTGTTTTCTTCTTCTATGTATATGATTCCTTCATCCCTAATTTTGTACTTTATGTATTACTTTCAAAAGTTCATAGCACTCTGTCTACTGAGACACCATAAATAAGTATCCTTCTGATATTTTTGAAACACAGTACTATTTGCAAGTAATAGTACTGATTATTAATTAAGTATAGTAATTGTCCCTTCTACTCAAGGTGTCAAGGGAAGTTTAGCAGACACTGAGAAATTTATGAGCCCGGATTAAGATATTGCATTCTTTTAATATCTGCTCAGAAATACAGAACTGTGTGTAGGGAGAAAAGGAAGGATTTGTGTTTTATCTGTGATACTTTAGACAATGTTAGTGAGTGGCCAACTAACCTCCTCAGTTGAATGGTAACATAGGAGCTACTCTTGAATGTCTACAATTACCATATATTATAGTGAGTTGGTTATATACATGACCTTGGTTTTACTTTTTTCCCCTAACATGATGTCAATTTCTCCCATTGGCAACTGTAGAATCAGTAGTCCTCTTCCAGTTCCTCACAAGTATTATCAATCTGGGGACTTAATCATTGCTGCAATTATTTATCAAGTCTTCTTTCTTTCAAATGAAATCACTTTTCAAAGCCTTCCTTCTCGTGAAGTGTTTGATCAGTACCTGTAAGTATCCTTCTCTTCCTCCTCCTCCTGTTCCTCCTCTTCTTTCCCTTATTGCCACCTGTGCATTATTATCTTGCTTCCATTTTTCTGCTGAAACATATTGGATGCTAATGGGTCAGTATGCCAATTCCACTGGGAATATTTAGCCATTCTTAATTCCAGAACTCCAAGAAAATTGGCTTATCCAAATGCAGCTTACATTGAGAAAAAATTATTTCAGCTTTCTGCTGAAAGTAAAAAGCTTGATGTTGGACATGCCCACAGGTTAATCCTGATATTCTTCCCAGTTCCTCTCAACCAGAAATGAAGTGGGGAAACCCTCAAGTGCATTTAAGAACCTTTTTCTATCTTAGTCTAGTGCAGAAGAATGGAACTGACTTTCCCCCATATCTTAATATCTAAGTTAATCTTACTATGAATTTGACAATTTTCCAGAAGTAGAATCTAAAATAAAAAATATTTTTTGTATATTGTATAATAAAGGAGGCCAGAAATATTTTCTCAGTTCGAAGATAGCTTACTCTCCTCCACATCAATGATTCGCTATCCATACAATCTAGAGCTACTGTTTGCTAAAAACCCCAATTCCAGATGTCTCTGTTTATAAATATATACCAAAATGTATAATATCAAGGGTCTGAATCTGAAGCACAAATATATTGACATAGCTTATAACTTTCACTTAAGGTTCCTCACTCATAATTACCAGCATACTTTGGCTCTGGCATTTGCTGTAAAGGAGATCAATGAAAATGGGCTTTTACCTAATGTTAGCCTTGGTTTTCATGTTGCTTCTGACAATCATGAAGAATTTACAACTTATCTTTTAGCAATGGAATTTCTATCTACAAAAGATACATTTATCCCCAACTACAAATGTAATGACCAGACCAATACGGTAGCTGTCATCGGAGGACCCTGTACTAAAACCTGTCTCAACATGGCAACCACTTTATACAACTACAAATTTCCACAGGTGAGAAAAAATAAGGAGGAAAATGGAAAGTTCATGAACTGTTTACTATTTTCATAAATTGTGTATTCATCATAACTCTTCAGAGAAAGAATCCAGAAGCAAGAAATATTTTTCATTTAAGGACGAGAAATTTATGAGATATGAAGACTATCATCAAAGGGTTGTCCCTTTTGCTTGATGAACAGTAGTAAATTTGCAGATGTGATGTTGTAGATTTTAGGAAGCTTCTTTCTACCACTCAAACCCAGATATTCTATTAAATAAACATGAATACATTGTTCCTTTATTTTTTCTAGAAAACTTCCTTTTATCCAATGTTCTTTGATCTTTCCCCCACTTAGATCACATATGGATCAGCTCCTTTGATGAATAATGATAAAGCATCCCTTTATGTTAAATGGATGTTCCCTGATGAAATCCACCAACTTAAAGGAATACTGCACTTACTGTTGCATTTTGGATGGACCTGGGTTGGGTTGATTTCTCGATATGAGGAAGATAAGGAGAGGTTTGTTCAAAAGAGTCTTTCCATGTTTTCTGAGAGGGGAATCTGTTTTGACTTTATAGAATGTCTACCCCTGATGATGTATGGTAGTGAAGCTGCTAAAATGGTGGAAAAGGCAGATAAAATATACAAAGTGATCGTGAGAAGTACAGTCATTGCAGTGATCTTGAATGCTGAAGTTACAAGCATAGTGACTATGAGAATAATGATCTATGGTTTAGATTCTGACGATATCCCACAGGACAAAAAAGTCAAGGTCTGGATCATGACAGCCCAGATGGAATTCACATCTATTCTGATACAAAGACAGTTGCCTATTGATTTTCTCCATGGTGCAGTTTCCTTTGCACTTCACTCAAAGGAGCTAACAGGATTCCAACAATTTATGCAGAAGAGATACCCAAATATAGAAAAAGGAGATGGTTTTATTAAGGATTTCTGGAGTAATGCATTTGAATGCTCATTCTCCAGCGATATTACAGATGGGAATGCTGACAGGATCTGTACTGGAGAAGAGAAGCTAGAGACTCTTCCTAATTCTGTCTTTGAGACCACCATGGGTGGACATAGTTATAGTATATACAATGCAGTCTATGCTGTGGCACATGCTCTGAGGGCCTTGCATGCCTCCAAACTCACAGAGAGTCGAAAAATTGATAAGAGGAGGTGGCAGTACTTCCTTCAATCACCATGGCAGGTAATGTTTACTAATCCAAGTCAGAAATCATGTAAAATCATGTAATCATGTAAAAAATGTTGGCTTATAGGGTTTCTTTTCTCCTTTCCTTTTGAAACTGTCTTTATTTATTTATATTTCATACTTCATAACTGTTCACCTCCCTCCTCCCTACCTTTACAGATAGTTTTGAATGTTCATGGTATTCTCTTATGCAAAAACTAAAAAAATTAAAACCTATTATTATTTTTCAAATATTATCTGAATAATCTAAACAATAAATGTCATTTATGCAAAGTTGGATGCAATTTGAAAATAAACTTAAGCTATTGAAAAAGTTTTTTTAAAAAAACCCTAACATACATAAAAACTTTATTTTATGTATGAAATGCTATGTAAAGTATCTTTACAATTCCTTTTCAAGGAATCCATTTAATGTTTATATTTTTTCTTTTTTTCCATATTCAGCTCCATCATTTTTTGCAGCAACTCTCTTTTAACAACAGTGCTGGAGAACAGGTTTCCTTTGGCCCCAATGGGGAATTTGAAACTGGGTTTGATGTTTTCAATTGGGTCACATTTCCAAAGAAGTCCTTTCTAAAAGTCCAAATTGGAAAGATCGACCCCATGGCTCCCCCAGAAAAGCTCCTCACCATTTCTGCCAAAGATGCTGTTTGGCCTCTCATATTTAACCAGGTGTGTTCCATTTTTCACATTTTTCCAAATCATGTATTCATTGAGCCACAGAAGTAAATAATTAAATCTCAATCACAATCAAACTTGGATTTAACAACTTCATTTTTTTGGTTTGATGTATATGAACATAAACTACTAAAGTATATATAGGTGGTTAAAGTCTAAATGCCTACAGCATTTATTTAGTTCCAGTGCAACATCATTCCAGTACACGGCACAGTACTAATCTCTACTACCGTATTTTTCGGAGTATAAGACGCACCGAAGTATAAGACGCACCTTAGTTTTGGGGGAAGAAAACAAGGAAAAAAGGCCTCTGCCTCCCAACAATTTGCCAAACAGCAAACAGCAAACAGCACAGATGATATACACTGTTTGCTGTGTATTTCTGTGCATGTGTGCTTGACCCATAGAAATAGCAAAGAATTGGAGAAATGTATATTATGGCAGTATATTAATCCCAGAAAGTTTTCTTAAATGTAATCACACTAACTCCTCCCAATGATTTAAATAGATCTACTCCAAACATGACTAAGTCAGGGTTTAATTCAGCTGCCTTATTTTAATACTAATACTTAATACTAAAACAGGACATTTCAGATTATACTTTTACAGATCTTTAAAATTGATGTGGCTTTCTGGAAGGCTTTCTGCTATTTAAAAGAAGATACAATAGCACTGGCCCTCTTCAGAGCAAGAATTTATTTTAAAAAGCTTCTTCATTTTGTTAAGTTTGTCATTTTGTTAAAGCAGTCTTTAAAAAATAAGTCTAATAATTTGAACACTCTACAAACATTTAACAAAACAACATATTAACAGAATCTGCCTCTACGTAGGATAGAACTCACAACCTCCTGACTGTGAGGCAAGAGCTCTACCTCTAGGCTATAGCAGCTGTAGCTTATTTCCTTGCAATTTCAGCAGTGTAACATTGCCAGCAGTTTATCTCCCAGCATTTTGTCTCATTACAGCCACCGTAGTTAGTTTCATTTTACCACGTGGCTTGTCAGCTGTAGGTCGGGAGGCAAGTAATCTCTTAGTGTGCTAATAAGGCTTTGCCCTGTTTGCTGCAAAGAGGTAAATTGCTGGCAAGCAGAGGCCAAAGGGTGGGGGTGGCTGGGTGGGGATACATTTGGTGTATAAGACGCACCCAAATTTTCACCCTCTTTTTGAGGGTAAAAAGGTGCGTCATATACTCTGAAAAATACGGTAATTACTCAGTGGGTTATATTATTAAAATGAGCATCAGACATATTAAAATACAATAAAATTAGGTAAGATAAAACAGTAAGATAAAATGGGACATAAGCAAAACAGAATGCAAAGATATATAATGAAATGAATCCTAGAGATGGACAACAGTAGGAAACTAAGTTAATTAATTACTTTTACATACAACCTCAATGTGTGGTATATAAGATGTCCTTTTTGGAGAAGCCTGACTATAAACTTAACAGTTCAAGTGAATACATATACTGTATATTTGGGCCCTGAAGGAAATAGAATTTTGTTTGTTTGTTTGTTTGCTTGTTTGTTTGTTTGTTTGTTTGTTTGTTTGTTTGTTTTGAACTAGTATATCATCTTTGTGAAGCAATATTTCTATGAATTGAGTCCTTGCTGGGCCATATAATGGACAATTGAGTAGGAAATCTGAAGTAGTCAGGTGTCTTTAACTACATTAGGAAAAAAGGAACAGTTAAGCAAGTGTTTCTCCAACCCAACAAGTTTATGAGGTGTGGATTTCAACTCCCAAATTCAGCATGCTGGTTGAGGAAATTATAGATTAACTTTGCAGGTATTCTAGTCCAACTCCCCCTACTCAGGAAACCCTACACCATTTCAGACAAATGGTTGTCCAATCTCTTCCTCAAAATTTCCCATGTTGGAGGACCCAGAATTTCTGGAGGCAAGCTGTTCCACCGATTAATTGTTCTAACTCTCAGGAAATTTCTCCTTACTTCTAGGTTGGTCCTCTCCTTGATTAGTTTCCATCCATTGCTTCTTATCCTGCCTTCAGGTGTTTTGGAGAATTGGTTGACCCCCTCTTCTTTGTGGCAGGCCCTAAAATATTGGAAGACTGCTATCATGTCACCCCTAGTTCTCCCCCCCCCGGGCTGTTTGCTCTCTCATCTTCTCTCTATATACCCTCAATTGCATCTCTAACAATCCATCTGTTAAACTACTGAAGTTTGCAGATGACACAACAGTGATCGGTCTCATTCGAGACAATGAGGAATCTGCATACAGATGAGAGGTTGAACAACTAACCTTGTGGTGCAATCGGAACAATCTGGAACTGAACACACTCAAAACTGTAGAAATGGTGGTAGACTTTAGGAGAAACCCTCCTTTAATTCCACCTCTTACAATACTAGACAACACAGTATCAACAGTAGAGACCTTCACATTTCTAGATTCTATCATATCTCAAGACCTAAAATGGACACCTAACATCAAAAAACTCATCAAAAAGCACAACAAAGAATGTTCTTTCTGCGCCAACTCTGGAAGCTCAAACTGTGCAAGGAGCTTCTGATACAGTTCTACAGAGGAATTATTGAGTCTGTCATCTGCACCTCTATAAGTGTCTGGTTTGGTTCTACAACCCAACAAGACAGATACAGACTTCAGAGGATAATTAGAACTGCAGAAAAAACAATTACAACCAACCTGCCTTGTATTGAGGACCTGTATACTGCACAGGTCAAAAAGAGGGCTGTGAAAATATTTACAGACCCTTGCATCCTGGACATAAATTGTTTCAACTCCTACCCTCAAAACGACACTATAGAGCACTGCACATCAAGACAACTAGACACAAGAACATTTTTCCGTATTATTCTATGTGGTGGAGATGCCCAAAGGCAAAAAAAAAAAACATTGGACAAAAATAAATACATGGTTGGAAAAAATGATAAAGCGACATATAGACTTAAAATCAGAAATATTCTTGTTAGGCACCTTACTGGAAAAATATAACCTTAACGGTTATATAATATAACCTAACCCTAAATATAACCCTAACCCTAATCCTAACCCTAACCCTTATAAAAAAATAAAAGGGAATACATACTTGATGTACTAACTGCAGCTAGAATTGTATTTGCACAATAATGGAAAAGTGAAGAGATTCCTACAGAGGAAAACATAATTAAAAAAATATTAGAATATGCAGAAATGGATAGATTAACACTTAAAATAAAGGAAAAGGGAGAAACTGAATACTTCTTAACATGGGACTCATTTTATCAATGAGTAGCCAATTAAAACAGAAGTTAGAAATATGGAATAGGGAATATGGAAATATAAGAGAAGGATTAATTTTATAAGGTAGATTTATTAAAACAGATAAGCAATTATTATTGTTATTATGAGACCAATACCGATTTGATGAATACTATTGTAAATATTATGATTATTATTTCTCAAAACTATTTGTACGCAGACAACACACTGTTTATTTAGAAATGGAATTTTTTATACATAATAAAACATTTTAAAAAATGAAAAAAACCCACTTCACATGATCTTGATTCTATCTCTTTGTTAATGCAGCCAAGGACTGCGTTGGCTTTTTTTTTTTTTTTTGGCAGCTGCAGCATTCAAGGAGTTGACGTTCATACCTTTTTTGGTGCTGATGTTTGAGAAATGAATTAAAGAATTGTTTTGATGAATTTAAAACAAAAGAAAATGGGGGAAATGGGACACTAAGGTTTGATGAGGATGTGAAAAGTTTGGGTATACTGTATATACCTGATGAAATGAGCACTCCCAACCTATAAGTTCTTCATGTGAAAGAATTCTGATTTTCTTTATGAACAGACTTTGCCTCTTTCCATCTGTAATGAAAAATGTCCTTATGGCTACAGCAAGGTAAAAATAGAAGGGAAATTATCCTGCTGCTATGACTGTAGACAATGTCCAGAAGGGAAGATAGCTGACCAAATGGGTAAGCGAAGGAATATATTGAATATATCTATAATTTAATAAATATAATTTATTAAAGTTGAATTTTTCAACAGTATTATGGTGGCTGAAAATCTTGATACATTGTATAGTTGAGTAATGAAAAATGTGAATTACTTGTTTATAATTCAAAGAGATATTTAATGGCTATGGAGATTCTCAATCATCCAAAGTCCTTTCTCAAAAGACAAGTGAAGTTCCTTTTTTCCTTGAAGACGTTTTACTTCTCATCCAAGAAGCTTCTTCATGCTGACTGACTTGCTTCACTCAGAACTGAAGAAGTTTCTTGGATGAGAAGCAAAATGTCTTCAAGGAAAAACAAAGAAAGCCCAGTTGCTTTTTGAAACACCATATTTGGGAAATATTTAATGGTACAATCAACCAGTTCACTTTAAATAGCATAATCTCTCTTAAGGATCAACAGATTTCTCAGATTTGAATTCTTCTTCTTATCACTTCTAGACATTTGGCAGGTAACCAGTGCTTGTTGATAAATAATCCAGAATGCTTTTTATTATATATTTTTGACTGTAAGGTCATTGTCTATCAAATTCAATCCATTCAACATTGTTTCCTGCTATTTCATCTCTTTTTCCACCTGCAGAATAAAAGTGTCATATAAAAGTTTGAGCTAGTTATATAATTTAAAGAATATTGACACTGAACAATGCATTATATAATGAATTTCATTTTAAATTATTTTGAGAAAAATAATATTAACTCATTGGAACTTATTAAATCTAGTATGTTAAAACCTATAATGGTTCTGTGAAACAGCTTTATTTGTTCTTTTCCCCCAGACTTAGGTGACTGTTTCCCATGTCCAGAGGACCAACATCCAAACAAAGGTCGAGATAATTGTCTTCCAAAAACTGTAACATATTTGGCTTTCCAAGAGCCATTGGTTATTTCTTTGGTAACAATTGCCGTCTCCTTTTCTGTCATCTCAGCGATGGTGCTGGGAATCTTCATTAAACACCAGGACAGTCCCATTGTCAAAGCCAACAACAGGAACCTCACCTTCATTCTTCTCAATGCTCTCCTGCTCTCCTTCCTTTGCACTCTGCTCTTCATTGGGCAACCTGATCAAGTGAAATGTCTCATGAGACAAACTGCTTTTGGCATCATTTTTTCTATTGCCCTTTCTTGTATTTTGGGTAAAACAACCATAGTAGTTCTTGCTTTCATGGCCACCAAGCCAGGCTCCAAAATAAGGAAATGGGTGGGCAGAAGGATGGCCAACACGATCGTCCTATCTGTCTTTGTGTCTCAATTCACAATCTGTGTAGTGTGGTTGGCAATTTCTCCCCCATTTCCAGATTCAGACATCCACTCCATGGTTGAAGAAATTATCTTGGAATGTAATGAAGGTTCAACCACAATGTTTTATACAGTGCTTGGCTTCATGGGGCTCTTGACCACTGTCACCTTCACGGTGGCCTTCAGGGCTAGGAATTTACCTGACAGCTTCAATGAAGCCAAATTCATCACCTTCAGCATGTTGGTCTTTTGCAGTGTCTGGGTGTCATTTGTTCCCACTTATTTGAGTACCAAGGGGAAATATGTGGTTGCTGTGGAGATCTTCTCCATTTTGGCCTCAGCGGCTGGATTACTGGGCTGCATCTTTTCCCCCAAGTGCTATATCATTATCCTGAGACCTGATTTGAATAAGAAGGAGCAACTAATAAAGAAATGAAAGGGCTTATTTATTTCAGCTCCCTTGAATAAAGCCAAATTGTTTACTTTCAGGCAATAGGGTTTTTTTCTGTTTGGGACAATAATTTGATATATATGATGAAAGCAATGATTATAAAAATGGTAGTAGCTAATCAAGAAGTTTAGTGTGTCTAAAAATCAGTTCTTAATATTACAATGTGCACTTTACTCATACTTATTGGCTTTGTGTCCTGGAAGTCATAAGCTTCATAACATATCTGATGGAGAAAAAACAACTACCAACCATCCTAATATTCTTCAGAATTATGCTTTAAAAAATAGATGAAAATCGACTTCCGGTTTTGGAGCGCTTCATCGCAGACATCCCTCGTTGGATGCCTTTCCGATCTTTGTTAAAAGCCGCCAGAACAGCTGTCTGGCGGCTTTAAAATCTCTTCCCCGGGCAAAGGGGAGAGATGAGAGCCTGACAGGAGGGGTAGAGCCCCCCCAGCGCCTTAGGAGCCATCTGGTAGGGCGCGAAGGGAGAGCTCCCCATGCAGCCTGTCTCCAGCTCCGAAGATCAGGAAACCTCTGCCTTTGCAGAGCTAGATGGAGTGACCAGCCGCTGCTTCAAAAATGGGATTTATAACTACATTTAAACTATAGAAGCAGACAGAGAGAAACAGGCGTGAGATGGGCAAGTACTGAAACCTCTTTTTTTCTTTTTTTTTCAACTCCTGGGTAAGCTTTCACTTCGGCAAGGGAACAAAGGAAACAGAGTAACAATATGGCAATTGAGAAGTGAAAGTGACTTTCGTTTCCCCAGAGGCTTTTTTTTTTCTCTTTCTCTCTCTCTTATGGAAACTTTTAACTTGGAAAAATGGTTTTTTCTTTCTCTGTCTCCTAACTCTGGATTAAAGTTATAATAGAAATATTTTCAATAATAAAAGACTATCTGATTTTTAAACTGGAAAGAACTTTAATCAGGCATCTGGCTTTCTTTCTTTTTTGTACTCTTTTGAAACACCAATGGCTTCAAAGTTTGGAAAGATTGTTTTGACTAAAAGAAATGACTATTCATCTGGATATATTTCTAAAATGCAACTTAACACTGAGCTAACACCTCCACAGCTTTTGACACCTGAAAATTTATTAAATAATTTAAAGATTATGAAACATGAACTTACTTTGGAATTTAACCAGAAAATAAGTGAGATAGACCATAAGATGCAGGCTGCTTTGAAGAATATGAATCAACAACTAAGATTTGATGTGTTAGAGGTTTGCAAAGGCTTAGCAACAAATATTGAAGTTTTGGCAGAACGTATTGAAACAAATAAACAAGCTTTGGCAACTTCGGTGAATTACATAGATAAAATCCAAAATGACATTGCAAATTTTGAAAAAGAGGTCTTAATGACTCAGTTCAGATCTATGGAAGTTGCTATAAGGATTAGAGGTTTGAAAGAAGGATTATATGAAAATTTAAAAGGCAGGATGGTTGACATATTGGATCAGGTGTCTGGAATTTCTAAAGCAGAATTGGCTACACAAATCGACAAAACATACAGAATCAACTCGTGGTACGCCAAACAAAAGCATCTACCAAGGGATATTGTCATATATTTTACCACAAGAGCTCTACGGAACAGAATTATACAAGCAACGTTTAACAATAATCTTATGGTGAATGGTCAGGAACTAAAGATTTGGAAAGAAATCCCCTCTAAAATGCTTAAAGCCAGGAAAAGCTATACTTTTTTGATTGATGAATTTAAGAGATTAAATTTACAATATAAATGGGAAGCGCCAGTTGGAGTAGCAGTGAAATTTTCTGGAAAAAGATACCGGCTCAACACGATAAAAAAAGCTACTGAATTTTATGTCAATGTTCTAAAGGCTGATATATCCAAGATCCCAGAGGAAGGATGTATGAAAATAAAAGAGGAGGAGGAGGGGAAGCCACCTTCGATGGATCAAAAAGAAATAGACTCAAAAATCCAAAAGGAGTGCCTGAATCAGATAGCTGGGGAAAAGGAGATGGAGGTTTGGGAGTAGACGGGAGACGACTCGACAAATTTGAATTTATTGAACTATTAAAAGATGAACTATCAAGATACAAAACGATGTGATGTTGAAATATATTGGATGGATAGAGACTAATATGATTGTATTTTATCTTTTCCCTATCTAATGATTACTTATGCAATATTTAGTTAAGTTTTATATAATTTTGAGGTTATTTTTAATGTTGATAATATTAGATATATATAGTTTGTTGAAGATTTGTTTATTGTTTATTCTTCTTTTATTTTCTTTTTTTGTTTATTGAAGTTAGCGAATTAATTTAGAATAATATTATCTTATTAATATCATGACGAAATTTAATATTTGATGATCACTTATGTAACATTTAGTTAAGTTTTATCTTAGAGGTTATTTCTAATGTCAATAATATTAGTTTAAGATTTGTGTATTTTATATTTAGTTATTACTTATGTAACATTTACCTTGTATAAGATAGAGGACTGAAGGGAGGAGGTAGGAGGTTTGTTTGTTTGTAGTGTTAAAGAGTTTTCTCTTTCTTTCTTTCTTTTTTTTTATTCTCTTTCTTTTTTTTTCTTCTCTCTTTTTTGTATCTTTACTATTGTATACAAATGCGATATATTAGTACTGTATAATTTGGAGTTGAAGTTTTTTTAAAAATAGTGTTCTTTTTTTCCTTTTTTCTTTTTCTTTTTATTAACAATTTAAACTTATTATTATGCCCTGTATTATCTCTGGGAAGTCCGGGGGGGAGGTGGGGAGGGAAGGGGGTGGGTTTGGGGGGGGGAAACAAAAATGTTTGTACTTTAGATTTAATATTTTGTTACCACTTATGTAAGTTTGTACTAATAAAACTTTTTTGAATAAAAAAAAAAATAGATGAAAATCCCCACTAATATCCACTGCCCAAAATCTGGATGTTTGAGACCGAGATGTTGGTGTTGTAGACAAGATAGACAGCTATAAACTGGGAAACAATCAATTATAGTCTTCCTTGAAGCATGATAGCCTCCACCGATATGTTGTTGTGGGAATTGAATAAAGAATTTGGAAGAAAATTGTGATGGAGAATTACTTCTTAGTTTCCCTTATT
Organism: Diadophis punctatus similis; assembly: GCA_023053685.1. Classification (NCBI taxonomy): domain Eukaryota; kingdom Metazoa; phylum Chordata; class Lepidosauria; order Squamata; family Dipsadidae; genus Diadophis; species Diadophis punctatus. Next base: position 3,519,568 of record JALIGW010000046.1, read on the forward strand.
TATGATAAGTGCCCTATCTTTACCATCTTATTTAATTGTGATATCACTCTCATACAGAAGTCTTGGGTGACATCTCATTCTGCCTGCTGAGATTGTTGCATAAAATAAGTTCCCCCCCCCTTGGTTTTTCATTTTGATTATTGTGGATTTATCTAGATGGCAAAAGCAATGATATTAGAAATCAATTCACTGTTGCATTCACCTGCTGTTTGTTAATTTCTCTTTGTGTGTGTATGAGAGAGGGAGAGGGAGAGATAGGGAGAGGGAGAGGGAGAGGGAGAGAGAGAGAGAATTCTGCAGTTATAAATTTTCCTTAAAGATATGGTCTAACACAGAGGTGGATTCCTGCCGGTACGCTCTTACCTGTTGGTCGCCGCAGAACCGAAGAAGCCGGTGGTGTTCGAGGCATGGGGCTTTCCCCCACCTGCTTTCTCCCGCCCGCCTAGATGCCACCATTTGCGTTCTTTTGCCCTCTGCGCATGTGCAAAGTGTTCTGCTTGCGCAGAGGGCAAAAGAATGTAAATGGCGGCATCCAGGTGGGCGGGGAAAGCAGGCAGAGGAAGCCCCGTGCCACGAACGCCACTGGCTTCTTCAGTTCTGCGGCGACCAACAGGTAAGAACGTACCGGCAGGAACCCACCTCTGGTCTAACAGTGGTTTTATATCGGTGTTTTATTTCTTGCTTTCAATGCATTTCAAGCAGCCAAACCCCAAAATGTTTCAGAAGGCCTAAGTATTTTGCTGGATTTATTAGGATGACAAAATAATAATAATAAGCAAGGTCGATGAAAAGGAACACGAAAAAATTGCAAAATGCCAGGACTTAAAAGTCGAAATTCAACGATTATGGCACAAACCAGCAGTGGTAATTCCAGTGGTGATTGGAACACTGGGTGCTGTCCCAAAAGCACTGGAATTACATTTAAAACAGCTCAAAAATCGACAAAATCACCATCAGTCAAATGCAGAAAGCCGCACTGCTAGGTTCCGCACAGATACTTCAAAAATACATTACGACGTCCTATGCACCTGGGTGGGGCTCAACTAGTAATTAATGCCAAATTCGGCGAAACAACTGGCCGCTGTGATATAATTGTGAATAATAATAATAATAATAATAATAATAATAATAATAATAATAATAATAATAATAATAAGAAGAAGAAGAAGAAGAAGAAGAAGAAGAAGAAGAACAACAACAACAACAACAACAACAACAAACAACAACAACAGCCACCTCATCTATCAATAATAGTAATAATATCTAGCAATAATAATAACAATAATAATCATTGGAATTAAGCTAAAATGTAGGGGAAAGTGGTTTTTTTATATTGATGAGTGTGGCATTTTTTACTTCTTAAATATATTGTCTTCTTATAAAAAGCAAATATTCAGTTGTATTACAGCAGCACAGTGGCATCAATCCAGTAGTACCGTATTTTTCGGAGTATAAGACGCACCTTTTTACTCTCAAAAAGAGGGTGAAAACCTGGGTGCATCTTATACACCGAATGCAGCCCCACCCAGCCACCCCCACCCTTTGGCCTCTGCCTGCCAGCAATTTACCTCTTTGCAGCAAACAGGGCAAAGCACAAGAAGAGCACAAGAAGAGATAAACTGCCTCCCAATCTACAGCTGAGAGGCTTGCAAGCCACATGGTAAAATGAAACTAACTATGGTGGCTGGAATGAGACAAAATGCTGGGAGATAAACTGCTGGCAATATTAGGCTGCTGAAATCAAATGGAGGCAAGCTATAGCTGCTATGGCTCAGAGCTAGAGCTCTTGCCTCACAATCAGGAGGTTGTGAGTTCTATCCTAGGTAAAAGCAGATTCTGTTAATATGTTATTTTGTTAAATGTTTGTAGAGTGTTCAAATTATTAGACTTATTTTTTAAAGACTGCTTTATTATTGTTCTAGACAACTTAACAAAATGAAGAAGCTTTTTAAAATAAATGCTTGCTCTGAAGAGGCCCAGTGCTATTGTATCTTCTTTTAAATAGCAGAGAATACTTCCAGAAAGCCACATCAATTTTAAAGATATGTAAAAATATAATCTGAAATGTCCTGTTTTAGTATTAAGTATTAGTAATAAGTATTAGTATTAAAAGAAGGCAGCTGAGAAACCCTGATTAGTCATGTTTGGAGTAGATCTATTTAAATAATTGGGAGGAGTTAGTGTGATTACATTTAAGAAAACTTTCTGGGATTAATATACTGCCATAAATGTACATTTCTCCAATTCTTTGCCATTTCTATGGGTCAGGCACACATGGAAAGAAATACACAGCAAACAGTGTATATCATCTGTACTGTTTGCTGTTTGCTGTTTGGCAAATTGCTTGGAGGCAGAGGCAAAGTGACCAGATTTTTTTATTTTTAAGTGGGACGGGGGGCCGCCTGGGCGCCGCCATTTGTTTTGCCCTCTGCGCATGCGCAGAACGCTGTGCATGCGCAGAGGGCAAAACAGCAAATGTCGGCGTCCAGGTGAGGTGGGGGGGATATGGGGGGGAGGTGGGAGGGCGCTTGGATGCCTGCAGCTCACGACAGGTAAGCTGCCGGCTGCCTCCTTTCCCCGTCTCCCGCCTCCCGTTCGTTGCTTGCCAGCCCGGCCGAAGGGAAGGCGGGAGGCGAGGAAAGGCCTCCCGAAAGGCCTTTCCTTTCCTCGCCTCCCGCCTTCCCTTCGGCCGGGCTGGCAAGCAACGAACGGGAGGCGGGAGACGGGGAAAGGAGGCAGCCGGCAGCTTACCTGCTGCAAGCATCCAAGCGCCGCGGTCTCCCGGTCGCCCGCCCGGCCCCAGGGCAACGGCGGCAGCGAGGCGACGGGGGGAAGAAAGGGGAGGGGGATGAGGAAGGGCTGTTTGCGCCGCTCGTAAACTCAAATCGGCGACGGCTCCTCGTTCCTCACCCCTCCCAACAGCAGCGGCGCCTCCGAGGGCGGGGCTAGGGATGGGGCGGGGGAAGGAGAGGAGGAGCAGCCTCCCTTCCCCCTCCCCCCAGCTTCCAGCCGCCACCAGAGGAGTCAACAACGCGGGACGCCCGCCCGCCGCCAACGCCGCCCACAGCCGGCCCGAGCTGAGAGGCCTGCTGCCTTTCAGGCCGATTTTTTGAAAGAATGCCCTAGTCGTGCATTCTTTCAAAAAATCGGGACTTTTTAGAGGACGGGCGGGACGCGGGACAAATGATGAAAAAGCGGGTCTGTCCCGCCAAAATCGGGACGTCTGGTCACCTTAGGCAGAGGCCTTTTTTCCTTGTTTTCTCCCCCAAAACTAAGGTGCGTCTTATACTCCGGTGCGTCTTATACTCCGAAAAATACGGTAATTATAAAAAGTTAACCCTAGGATGATTTACATAACTTAAAATTTTAAAGATAAGGGGAAAAAATAATGTCAGTATGAACTGTGGTTTCTGGAATGCTAACAAATAAAATGTTGTTTAAATTGTACATTTAAAGCTAAATGTGGCTTTGTAGACAACTGCAAAATGTATGAACTTATTTTGTAACTCAATAAATGTTTTTTATCTTGAGTTGAGTACTTAACACCGAGGTCTCCACTGAATTCTTATTTATTGTTGCTTACAAATGACAGAGACAAAATAAAGCAAAAGGAAGAAAAAGGAAAAGAAAAAAATTGTAAACGTAAATTGGTATTTGGTTTGTAATGTCCCTTTTGTTTATTTATCAATTTTTATAACCCAGCTCCTCATGTTGTGACTCTGAGCAGTGGACATAATAGAAGAGTCCATATAGGAAGTCCTTGACTATGACCACAATTTCTGTTGCGAAGCGAGACAGTTTTAAGTGAGATTTGCCTTATTTTACGACCTTTCTTGCCACAGCTGCAGAGGTGGTATCCAGCAGGTTCTGACCAGTTCTGGAGAACTGGTAGCAGAAATGTTTAGTAGTTCAGAGAACCTGTAAATACCACCTCTGACTGGCCCTGCCCCAACTATTCTCTGCCTCCCGAATCCCAGCTGATCGGGAGGAAATGGGGATTTGCAGTAACCTTCCCCTGGAGGGAATGGAGATTTTACAGTATCCTTCCCCTACCATGCCCATCAAGCCACACCCACCAAGCCACACCATGCCCACTAAGCCACGCCCACAGAACAGGTAGTAAAAAAAATTGAATCCCACCACTGCAGATGTTAAATGAACCACTGCAGTTCTTAAGTAAGTAATTCAGTTGTTAAGTGAATCTGGCTTCCCCAATGACTTTGCCTGTCAGAAGGTCCCAAAGATGATCATTATGATGGTTATCCAACATCTTCTTAAAAATGTCTAGTGTTGGAGCATTCACAACTTCTGGACGTAAGCTGTTCCACTGATTAATTGTTCTACTGTCAGGAAATTTCTCCTTAGTTCTAAGTTGCTTCTCTCCTTGTTTAGTTTCCACCCATTGCTTCTTGTTCTACCCTCAGGTGCTTTGGAGAATAGCTTGACTCCTTCTTCTTTGTGGCAACCCCTGAGATATTGGAACACTGCTATCATGTCTCCCGTAGTCCTTCTTTTCATTAAACTAGACATACCCAGTTCCTGCAACCGTTCTTCATATGTTTTAGTCTCCAGTCCCCTAATCATCTTTGTTGCTCTTCTCTGCACTCTTTCTAGAGTCTCAACATCCTTTTTGCATCGTGGCGACCAAAACTGAATGCAGTATTCCAAGTGTGGCCTTACCAAGGCATTATAAAGTGGTATTAACACTTCACGTGATCTTGATTTTATCCCTCTGTTAATGCAGCCTAGAACTGTGTTGGCTTTTTTGGCAGCTGCTGCACACTGCTGGCTCATATTTAAATGGTTGTCCACTAGGACTCCAAGATCCCTCTCACAATTACTACTGTTGAGCAAGGTACCACATATACTGTACCTGTGCATTTTGTTGTTCTTGCCTAAATATAAAACCTTACTTTTTTCACCATTGAATTTCATTTTGTTAGAAAGCGTCCAATGTTCAAGTCAACCTTGAGCCCATCAGAATTGAAATCCCGGAGTGAGCAGTGAGTTAGCCTGTAGTACTGCATTCTAACCACTGCACCACCACAGCTATTATAATACAGCTATAGAAATAACAAGATATAGAATTAAACTTTGGGGAAAGATTTATTGGAGTAATTAAAACAATTTACAGTAAACAAACTGCTAAAATAATTCTAAATTGTGATATGACTGAAAAAGTGGACATTATGAAAGGAACTAGACAATAATGCCTGTTATCACCATTACTATTTGTTTTGACTTTGGAGGTTTTAACCAGAAATATAAGACAAAATAAAGACATAAAAGGAATGAAAATTTAAAAAGAGGAATATAAATTGCAAGCATTTGCAGATGATTTGGTGTTTATATTAGAAGATCCATTAGAGATGGGATCAAAATTAATGCAACAGATTGAACAATATGAAGAAGTTGCGGGACTGAAAATCAACAATGACAAAACAAAACTTTTAGTCAAAAACATGACTGAAAAACAAAAGAGGGAATTAGTTGAAAAATTAAATATACAAATTGCAGAAAAAGTAAGATATTTAGGAATTCGGTTGTCAGTAAGATGTGTAACAATTATGGAAGATAATTATTTAAGATTAAAGAAACAAATTGAGACACACATTGAAAAATGGAAGAATCTTCATTTATCATTGATGAATGAAGAATATCATTGATTAAGATGAATATATTGCCACGTTTATTGTTTCATTTTCAACAATACCAATAAGAATAGAGAAAACATTCTGTAAAGAGATAAACAAAATAATTTTGAAATTTGTTTGGCAAGGAAAAAAGAGAGGGGGGAGAGAGAGACAGAGAGAGATGAGAGAGAGAGAGACAGACAGACAGAGGGGGAGAGAGATGAGAGAGAAAGAGAGAGAGACAGACAGACAGAAAGAGAGAAAGATACAGAGAGAGAGATGAGAGAAAGAAAGACATGAGAGAGAGATGAGAGAGAGACAGACAAAGAGAGAGGGGGAGAGAGAAAGAGACAGAGACAGAGAGACAGAAAGATAGAGAAAGAGATACAGACAGAGAGAGAGAGAGAGACAAAGAGAGAGGGGGGAGAGAGATGAGAGAGAGACAGAGAGAGAGACAGAGAGAAAGAGAGACAGACAGACAGACAGACAGACAGACAGACAGACAGAAAGAGAGAGAGAGATGCGAGAGAAAGAGAGAGATGCGAGAGAGAGAGAGAGAGATGAGAGAGAGAGATATGAAAGATCCCGGTATTTTGTTTTCTGTGGGAAATGGGTCCAAATTGATTGTATAAGGTTGCAGAAACAGGCGGCCAAGCAAAGTGCCTCAAGGACCCCATTCCATCACTGGGAGTCCAGGCACTTCAGCGAGCAGTGCCCTGGATTCATGTTAGTGGTCTGCGGAATTTAAAATTATGAGTGGTCCCTGAGGTCCGAAAGGTTGGTGAGCCCTGCCCTATACAATTTCAGATAAATGGTTCTCCAATCTCTTCTTAAAAACTTCCAGTGTTGGAGCATTCACAACTTCTTGGAGGCAAGTTGTTCCACTGATCAATTGTTCTTACTGTCAGGAACTTTCTTCTTAGTTCTAGGTTGCTTCTCTCCTTATTCATAAGCCTTGGGTGATATTTCATTCTGCTTGCTGAGATTATTTCATAAAGCATTTTTTCTTTCTTTTTTGTTGTGTTTGAAATTGATGAGTACAACTTTTTACATATCTTAAAGATGTAAATACTAGACTATAGAATAGTGTAAGGATGTAAATACTAGATTATATTTAACATGTCCAGTGCGATTAAGACACTTGTAACTATAAATGATTATCGACTTTGCATGGGAATCTTCAGATTTGGAGTCAAGGGTCTTCCTTTCCTAAACGTCCAAGTTAGAGCAGGCCTGACACAGTAGCTATGATTATTTCTTCCAAGTTCACTTCAGAACCTAGAGACCTTCCTTGCACTTAAAAAAAAAAATTAGATAATTATTCTGAGCCCCAATCAGAATAAATGGGAATAGCTAATCAGAAGATAATTTTGTCTCAAAATCAGTTTTTAATGTTCCAATGTGAACTCTTCTTCAAATTCTTGTTTTCATGTCCTGTAGCCATAGACTTTATAATTCCCCTACCAGAAAAGAAAACAGCCAAGCCTCCAAATATTCTTCACACCCATTTAAAAATATATAGAGAAAAATCCACACTAATATCCACTGCCCCAAATCTGAATGTTTGAAATTGACTTTGGTGCAGCAGGTAAAACACTGGGCCAGAAACTGGGAAACCATCAATTGTAGTCCTTATTGAAGAAGATGGTGTTGGAGAATTGCTTCTTAGCTTTCCTCATATAATTTACCTTATTCATGACAAGTGTCTAGTTTTTGTTAGCTTGTTTAATTGATGTCAAGAATAGAATAGAATAGAATAGAATAGAATAGAATAGAATAGAATAGAATAGAATAGAATTAGAGTAATGCTAACAGTAACCCTAACCCTATACCATGTTAGACAAATGGTTGTCCAATCTCTTAAAAACTTCCAGTGTTGGAGCATTCACAACTTCTGGAGGCAAGTTGTTCCACTGATTGTTCTAACCGTCAGGAACTTTCTTCTTAGTTCTAGGTTGCTTCTCTCCTTATTCATAAGCCTTGGATGATATTTCATTCTGTTTGCTGAGATTGTTTCATAAAGCATTTTCCCTTTCTTTTTATCTTATGTTTGAAATTGATGAGTGCAATGTTTTTCACATCTTAAAGATATTGTTTTGTTATAAGATGTAAGTAGTAGACTATAGAATAGTGCAAGGATGTAAATACTAGATTATATTTTACATGTCCAGTGGGATTAAGACACTTGTAACTATAAATAATTTAGATAACTTAAAATTTTACAGATAAGGAAAAAATATTCTGGTTAATATTAACTATGGTTTCTGAAATGTTAGTTCAGATTGTTTAAATTGTATATTTAAAGCTAAACATGGCATTGATAGACCATGACAAAATGAATGAATGTATTTTGCAATGTAATAAATGTTTCTATCTTGAGCTGAAAACTTAATATTAATGCATAATATTTCAATCTCCACTGGGCTGTTATTTATTGTTGTTTATAAAAGGTAGAAAAAATAAAGAAGAAAAATAAAGGAAAAGGGTGGAAAAGTTGCTTGTAAACTAACATCAGCATTTGGTTTGTAACTTCACCCTTGTTTATTTATTTATCTAATGTTTATTTATTTCATTTTATTCATTAAATTTGCATACCACCTATCTCACCAGAGGCAACTCTAGTATAACTTACAGACATAAATGCACCATAAAACAATAAAACAAAATGAACCATAAAACAATAAAATGCATCATAAAACAATAAAACAAAATGCACCATAAAACAATAAAACAAATAGCAATCTTAAATTGAATTGAATTGAATTGAATTAAATTAAATTTATTTATTTATTTATTTATTTAAACGCTCTTATAGGCCGCCCAATCCCGTGGGACTCAGGGCGGCGTACAACATGAATAAGAGGCGTACATTTAAAAACAGTCGTCATTAATTTAAATTAAAAATATAATTAAAAAGAAGACATTATAAACACAACATTCAGGGGGAATCTGATTGTCCTATTCACCCCATCTGCTGGAAGAGCCATGTTTTTAAGGCTTTACGGAAGGCCAGTAGGGTGGGGATGGTCCGGATCTCTGGTGGCAGTTGGTTCCAGAGGGACGGGGCTCCCACAGAGAAGGCCCTCCCCCGCGGTCCCGCCAACCGACATTGTTTGGCCGACGGGACCCGGAGGAGGCCCTCTCTGTGGGACCTAACCGGTCTTAGGGAGGTATGTGGTAGGATGCGGTCCCGCAGGTAGCCTGGCCCTGAGCCATGTAGGGCTTTAAAGGTAGCGACCAACACCTTAAATTGCACCCGGAGGCTGACTGGTAGCCAATGCAGCTGGCGAAGGATAGGTGTTACGTGGGTGTATCTCGGTACACCCACTACTGCACGCGCAGCTGCATTCTGTACCAGCTGGAGTCTCCGGATGCTCTTTGAGGGTAGCCCCATGTAGAGCGCGTTACAGTAGTCTAGCCGTGAGGTGACAAGGGCATGAGTGACTGTGAGCAAGGCCTCCCTCTCCAAGTAAGGTCGCAATTGGTGCACAAGATGGATTTGTGCAAAGGTCCCCCTAGCCACAGCTGAAAGATGTTGCTCCAATTTTAGCTGTGGATCTAGGAGGACACCCAAATTGCGAACCTGTTCTGAGGGAGTCAATTTTTCTCCCCCGAGAACCAAGGAGGGACAGTCGACATAGTCCTTGGGAGGCAATATCCAGAGCCACTCAGTCTTGTCTGGGTTGAGCCTGAGTCTGTTCACTCCCATCCAGACCCTCACATCGTCCAGGCAGCGGCACATTACATCAACTGCTTCACTGAACTGACACGGGGTGGAGATGTATAACTGGGTATCGTCAGCATACTGCTGATACCTCACCCCATGTCGTCGGATGATCTCACCCAGCGGTTTCATGTAAATGTTAAACAGGATGGGCGAGAGGACCGAGCCCTGTGGCACCCCGCAAACCAGGGGCCTAGGGGCCGACCTCTGTCCTCCTGTCAACACCGACTGCGTCCTGTCAGAGAGATAGGAGGAGAACCACTGTAAAACAGTGCCTCCCACTCCCATCTCCCCAAGACGACGCAGAAGGATACCATGGTCAATGGTATCGAAAGCCGCTGAGAGGTCAAGTAGCACCAGGATGGAGGAATGATCCCCATCCCGGGCTCGCCAGAGATCATCCATCAGCGCGACCAAAGCAGTCTCCGTACTGTAGCCGCGCCTGAAACCCGATTGAAAGGGATCCAGATAATCAGTATCCTCCAATAGCCACAGGAGTTGGAGCGACACCACCTTCTCAACAACCTTACCCAAGAAGGGTAAGTTGGAGACTGGACGGAAGTTCTTTAAATCCGCTGGGTCCAGGGAAGGCTTCTTGAGGAGGGGCCTCACCACCGCAGCTTTTAAAGGCTGTGGGATGGATCCCTCTCTCAAAGAAGCGATCACAACCGCCTGGAGCCAGCCGCGTGTCACCTCCCTGCTGGCAGAAACCAGCCAGGAGGGACACGGGTCCAATAAACAGGTGGAGGCGCTCATCGCTCCTATGGCCTTGTCCACATCCTCAGGAGTGACAGGTTCAAACTCGTCCCATATAACAGGACTAAGACTCACCCCTGTCATCTCGGCTTGCCCTGTCCAAATGGAGTCCAGGTCTGTCCGAATCTGAACGACTTTATCCGCCAGAAACTGGGAAAATTCCTCAGCTCTGCCCTGCAAGGGATCTTCAGCCCCCTCCTTGGCTAGGAGGGAGCGAGTCACCCTAAACAGAGCGGCTGGGCGGGAGTCGGCGGACGCAATAAGAGCGGAAAAATACGCGCATTTTGCCGCCCTTATCGCCACTAAGTAAGACTTAATGTAAGTTCTTAAAAGTGTCCGGTCAGACTCAGCTTTACTGGCTCTCCATCGTCGCTCTAGGCGTCTCTTTAGGCGCTTCATCTCCCGGAGCTCCTCAGTAAACCAAGGGGCCCTCCGGGATCCGCTGCCACGGAGAGGCCGCAAAGGCGCAATCCGGTCTAAGGCCCCCATTGCCGCCTGGTTCCAAGCAGCAACTAGAGCCTCAGATGAATCGTGTACCAGGGAGTCAGGTATTTCCCCAAGTTCCCTCTGAAATCCTTCAGATTCCATTAGGCGCCTGGGGCGGAACCACTTAGTCGGTCCCGCCTCCTTGCGGTGGAGGAGTGGTGCCATGAAATCCAACCTCAGAAGGAAATGATCTGACCACGACAAGGGTGTTGTGACTAAACCCCTCAGCCTCAGATCATCTCTCCACTGCCCCGAGAGAAACACAAGGTCAAGCATGTGACCTCCCTCATGAGTCGGACCCTGAACTACTTGGGTCAGGTTCATGGTTGTCATGGAAGCCATGAACTCCTGGACTGCCTCCGAGGTTTCACCGGGCGATGGCAAATTAAAGTCCCCCAGCACCATCAACCTGGGGAACTCAATCGCCAGCCCTGCTACCGCCTCGAGCAGAACAGGCAGGGCCTTTGTAACGTAGCTAGGAGGCAGGTACGCTAACAAAAGGCCCACCTGGACCCCTAAGTCCAACTTCAGAAGGAGCGTCTCACACCCAACAATCTCCGGGGCAGGGCTCCTTCGAGGATTAAGGTTCTGGCGAGCTATAATCGCCACTCCTCCACCCCTTCCCTGGGGTCGCGGCTGATGCTGTACTAAGAACCCGTCCGGGCACATCTCGGAGAGGGGAACCCCCCCTCCTGGCCTAGCCAGGTCTCAGTGATACATGCCAGGTCCGCCCCCTCTTCCAGGATTAAATCCCGTACAAGGGGGGCCTTGTTGGTAATTGACCTGGCATTCAACAGCAGCAGCTTGAGCCCAGGGCCCTGACATCCCTGGTTACCAGGACCTCGGGTTGAGCAAGATGGAACCAAAGCTGAGGGGCCAGAACAAGGAATCGCTTGGAGACAGCGAGTTCTCGTTCCCCGAAAGCGGCCTACCCCTCTGCTCCCGCCATACCTACCTCTCCCTGTTATGACCATAATACTCCCGCTCCCCCTTGTACCAGAGATCCCCTCCCCTCCCCCACTGGTCTCCCTCTCTTCCGGCAAACCAAATTAAAGAAGGAGGAGGAAGACAAAGACAAAGAGGAGACAACAGTGGAAATAATAATGGCTGATGAATTAAACCAGGGTGAGAATATATCAGAGTGAGAAGAGAGGTCTGAAAGCAAGATAGGGATTTGGGTAGAAATGTTAGAAACTAGGCAGTGGAAGAGGGTAGAGATGGGAGGATTACCTAGATTAAACATTCAAGAAGTAGATTTAAGAGAGGAATTTGGGAGGCAAGTAAAAAAAAAAGCACAGCAATTAAATTTTTGAGGCGGGCAAGGGACAATGATAAATGATATTCTTTTTATTTTTATATTGTTGTTTTGATTTACTCTTCTTCTTTCCTACTTTTTATGTAAAGCATAGCAAAGAAAGTATGGAAGCGGGCAAGGGATGATAGATGAATGTTCTTTTTGTTGTTGTTATCAGTTACTGTTTTTTTCTCGCCCTCTTCATCCTTTTCCTTTTTCCTCTTTTAACTAGGTGTCATGATTAGAAGTTAGAAAAGAAAGAAAAGAAAAGCTTTTTTAAAAAAATAAAGGGTGATATGATTAAAGCTAGAATAAGTGATAGAAATAAGAAAAAGGGGAATATTAGTATAGCTTTTTTATATTACAAAATGAAAGTAATAAAGAGAAAATGTGGAATAATTGAAAAATGATAGACTATAAATTAATAGAATAGAATAGAATAACAGAGTTGGAAGGGACCTTGGAGGTCTTCCAGTCCAACCCCCTACACCACTTCAGACAAATGGTTATCCAACATCTTCTTAAAAACGTCCAGTGTTGGTGCATTCACAACTTCTGGAGGCGAGCTGTTCCACTGATTAATTGTTCCAACTGTCAGGAAATTTCTCCTTAGTTCTAGATTGCTTCTCTCCTTGCTTAGTTTCCACCCATTGCTTCTTGTTCTACACTCAGGTGCTTTGGAGAATAGTTTGACTCCCTCTTCTTTGTGGCAACCCCTGAGATATTGGAACACTGCTGTCATGTTTCCCCTAGTCCTTCTTTTCATTAAACTAGACATACCCAGTTCCTGCAACCGTTATTTGTATGTTTTAGCCTCTAGTCCCATAATCATCTTTGTTGCTCTTCTCTGCACTCTTTCTAGAGTCTCAACATCCTTTGTGCATCGTGATGACCAAAACTGAATGCAGTATTCCAAGTGTGGCCTTACCAAGGCATTGTAAAGTGGTATTAACACTTCACTTGATGTTGATTGACCTCTGTTAATGCAGCCTAGAACTGTCTTGGCCTTTTTGACAGCTGCTGCACACTGCTGGCTCATATTATAAGTATGCATTAAGCTGGCTCATATTATAAGTATGCATTATAATTAGAAATATGTAAGCAGATTGAATATAAGGAGTATGATGAATTTGATTAGCTTTATTTGTATTAGAATGTATGACACTCGGGTGCCACACTATTCACGCATTGATTTGATATTTTGATAAAAAATAAAAATAATAAAAAACTTTAAAACAAAAAATTAAAATTAAAATTAAAATAAAATAAAACTAACCAAGATTGAGAGAGAGGGAGCAAAGTATGTTCAAGGATAAGGTGTTATCTACAACATTAGCCACCTCCAAAGTGCGACAGCTCCATTGGAGCACCAGGCTACAGTAGTTTCTTCTGCCACACAACTCCCATCAGCCGGTGAAATCCCATAGAGCAGTAGTGGCCAACCTTAAGCATACCATGCACCAATTTTTTCACAGTCGAGTTCAGATGTGCCATACAACTCAAGCATGTTTTTTACCTTCTTACTTTCACATTTGGGGTTGTAAAATAGGGATAGAGGTAGGATCTGCTTTGCTTAAGGGAAGAAAAGGAATAACTCAATCACGCAATTCAATTAATTAATATACGCCATTTCAAAATTTGACAAACATAATATATATTTAATCTTGAATCTGTCTTTCAATCACTCTCAATACAAAAACCACGTTAGTACACTCAATAAAACACTGCTTCAAACTCCATGCAACGATGGCTCACTCAGAATTGACTGACCATATTGAACGCTCGCCGCTCATTCGCACGTGACTTCAAACACATGATGTGTTGCTAGTGTGTGGTGTTTGCGATCGTTTGAGCAGGAACGTGCAATGGCAACACTGATAAAAATATTTGTATGATTGTAAACCCGGCTAAAGTAACATCTCACAAGTTCCATTCTAAGTTTCAGACACCGAGAAGTTGAACATTACCGAAGGCTGTATGAATTGAACTGAGATCACTTTGGTGTTGAAAATATTAAGATGGATTCAGTTATGACACCTATTTAAAAAAAATAAATAGGCACAAGGATGCAATGCACCACTTGTAATCACCCAATGTGCCATATTTGGCACATGCACCATGGCCACCCCTGCCATAGAGTCTGTCTCCTCCAGGTCCCGTCAGCCAAACAATATTGGCTAGCGGGCCCACGGCGGAGGGCTATCCCCGGACATCTTGACCACCCCCACTCTACCAGTCTTCCATAAGGCAGTCAAGACCTGGCTCTTCCAGCAGACATATAGCCATTGATCCCAGGATTATAATTGATTAGATCCGGCTATGTAAGGGGATACGTGTGAGTTTTTAAATTGTTTTTATCTGCTTTTTATTGTTTTGTATCTGCATATTCTGTTAGCTGCCCAGACTCCCATTGGGAGTTGGGCGGCATAAAAATAAAATAAAATAAAATAAAATAAAATAAAATAAAATAAAATAAAATAAAATAAAATAAAATAAAATAAAATAAAATAAAATAAAATAAAATAAAATAAAATAAAATAAAATAAAATAATAAAATAAAATAAAATAAAATAAAATAAAATAAAATAAAATAATAAATAAAATAAAATAAAATAATAAAATAAAATAAAATAAAATGAAATAAAATAAAATAAATAAAATAAAATAAAATAATAAAATAAAATAAAATAAAATAAAATAAAATAAAATAAAATAAAATAAAATAAAATAAAATAAAATAAAATAAAATAAAATAATAAAATAAAATAAAATAAAATAAAATAAAATAAAATAAAATAAAATAAAATAAAATAAAATAAAATAAAATAATAATAAAATAAAATAAAATAATAAAAAATAAAAAATAAAAAAATAAAAAATAAAATAAAATAAAATAAAATAATAATAAAATAAAATAATAATAAAATAATAAAATAAATAAATAAATAAATAAAATAAAATAAAATAAAATAAAATAAAATAAAATAAAATAAAATAAAATAAAATAAAATAAAATAAAATAAAATAAAATAATAAAATAAAATAAAATAAAAAATAAAAAATAAAAAATAAAAAATAAAAAATAAAAAATAAAATAAAATAAAATAATAATAAAATAAAATAATAATAAAATAATAAAATAAAATAAAATAAAATAATAATAAAATAAAATAATAATAAAATAATAAAATAAAATAAAATAAAATAATAATAAAATAAAATAAAATAAAATAAAATAAAATAATAAAATAATAAAATAAAATAAAATAAAATAAAATAAAATAAAATAAAATAAAATAAAATAAAATAAAATAAAATAAAATAAAATAATAAATAGTTGGCATAGCCATGTCTTCAATGTCTTTTCAAAGGCCAAAATGGTGAATGCAGATCTCACCGTGGAGGTCATGATGTTCTAGAGCAGGGGTGTCAAACTGGTGGCCCATGTGCTGGATGCATCGTGGACAGGCCACTGCCCAACCCAGCTCTGCGAAAGGGAAAAACATCACAAAACATAATGTGATGGCAACATGACCCAATGAGTTTGACACCCATGTTCTAGAGGGTGTGAGCTGTGGCAGAAAAAGCTCTTCTTCTTGACCCCATCAGCTGAAATTCCTGGCCTAATGGGGTCTGCAGCATGTCTCTTCTGCTGGTGCCAGTGAGGTGGGCCAATCTCTAAGATACTATGAATAGGATAGTATACACTTTCCCTTTAAGGAGAGTATAGGTATATATAGGGCCCACAGAGTTGGCCTCCTCCTGGTCCCGTCAGCCAAGCAATGCCGGCTGGCGGGCCCTAGGGGGAGGGCCTTCTCTGTGGCGGGCCCCGCACTCTGGAACCAACTTCCTCCGGAGACCCGTACCATCCCCACCTTGCTGGCCTTCCGAAAAGCCATTAAGACAGGAAAAAAGCAAGGGGATTACTTCCTAAAACATTTGTAGACATGAAAACTGAATTTAATCTGATTGATGGCTGGCGTTACTTAAATCCAGAGGGAAAACAATATACATTTTTTTCGTATCCCCATAGGTTGTGGTCAAGGATTGATATGGCCTGGATGAATATGGAGTTAATAACAGAAGTAAGCGAAATAGAAATAGAACCAAATATGTGGGCGGATCATAATCCGATTAAAATTAAGTGGAAAGGGAAAATTAAGAAAATGAAAGTAAGATGGACCCTTGACCAAAGAGTAGTTAAAGAGCAAGCATATATAGAAATGATGGAAAAAGAGCTGAAATATTTCTTCCAGGCCAATACACAGGAACATACTACAACACAAATCCTATGGGATACGACAAAGGCATATATTAGGGGTTTATCTATAGCATATCTTGCCAACCGTAATAAAAAGAAAAGGGACAAACGTAATAAATTAATTGGTGAAATAAACAAATCAGAAAAAGTCCTACAAAATAATCCAAATGACACAAAAACTGCAGAAGAGATAACAATATTAAAACATGAACTTAAACTCATTACCCAGGAAGAATTAGCACGAGATATTAAAATAGCAAAACAAAACTTTTTTGAATTTGGCAATAAACCAGGTAGGTGGTTAGCCTACAAACTCAGGAAGGAGAAAGCGGATAGAGTAATTGATGCATTAATAGATGATTCAGGAGAAATTCGAACCAGCATGATAGAGAAAAAGAACATAATACAAAGATTCTATACAGAACTTTACAAACAAGGGAAAATTGAAGAGATGGAGATTAAGGAATATCTGAAAGACAAGAATCTGCCAGTCGTTTCGGAGGAAGATAAGTCCATACTAAACAATAAAATAACAATAACAGAATTAAGAACAGCTATAAGTAAACAAAATAATAATAAATCTCCAGGGCCAGATGGTATTCCATCTGAAATTTATAAAAAATTACAGACCTCTTTGGAATTAATAATGTTGGAGGTATATAATGAGGCTTTAATGGGAGCAAAAATTCCAGATACTTGGAAGGAAGCATACGTAACCTTAATCCCGAAAGAAGATACAAACAGACAACAAATTCAGAATTACAGGCCTATATCATTTTTGAATACTGATTGTAAAATATTGGCTACGATCATTGCGGAAAGATTAAAAAAGATTCTCAATAAAATAATACATACAGATCAAACTGGTTTTTTGCCAAATAGGCAAATAAGATATAACACAAGAATAATACTTAATGTTCTTGAATATTACGATCAGCATATTGAAAGCAAGGCAGCATTAATATTTATTGACGCTCAGAAGGCGTTTGATAATCTTTATTGGAAGTTCTTCACAACTTTATTTGAAAAAATGGAACTAGGGAATAAATTTACGGGACTAATCAAAGCAATTTATAATGAACAAACAGCTAGAATAATATTTAATAACGAAGTAACAGAGAAAATAAATATATGTAAAGGAGTTCGACAAGGCTTCCCTTTAACCCCATTAATATTCATTTTGGTATTGGAGATACTTTTAAGAGAAATTAGAACTAATCAGGAAATAAAAGGAGTGAAAATAAAAAAAGAGGAGTACAAAACCCAGGCCTTTGCCGATGACATGGTTATTATTTTGGAAAATCCAATTGAAACGGGACCAAAACTGTTAGAAGAAATTGAAAAATATGGAAAGATTGCAGGTTTAAGGATAAATAAGGAAAAAACAAAAGTAATAACTAAAAACTTAATGGCAAAACAAAAGGACAACCTGGAAAAAATATTAGGAATTAAAACTGTTAAAAAGGTAAAATATTTGGGACTGTGGTTAACCGCTAAATGTACAACAATAAAAGAAGACAACTATTCAAAATTAATCAAAGAAATTAAAAAAGATTTAGAAAATTGGTCAAAACTGCAGTTATCTTTTATGGGTAAAATTGCAACCATTAAAATGAATATACTCCCCAAAATTTTATTTTTATTCCAAATTGCTCCGGTAAAACTTAAAAAAGAGTTTTTTGTAACATTAAATAGAATTATACATAAATTCATCTGGTCAAAGAAAAAAGCAAGAATTAAAACAAAACTCCTACAGGATAGTAGAAGAAGAGGCGGATTTGGGAGGTGTATCAACAAGCTGCCAACCTAATTTGGATTAAAGATTGGATATTATTAAGAAACAAATGAATTTTAACCATAGAGGGCTATGACCTACAGATAGGTTGGCATGCATTTTTGGCAGATGGGAAACATACTACACATTCGTATTTTCACCGCCATCAAATAAGAGGACCTCTCTTAGAAAGTTGGACTAAGATTCAAAAACAACATTATATAAAACTCCCAAAATGGATCTCCCCAGTGGAAGCGGTTATTTACCCAAATTTATTAAGTGATAAGACAGTAATAACCTACCAACAAGTATTGGATGATTATGATAATCTTAAAATGAAACAAGATCTTAATGAGTCCGGTATATAACTAGATTGGTGGCACTATCTGCAGGTCCAATCTAGATATAGTAAAGATAAACAACTTGGTTTCCAAAATATGAACGGCCTAGATAAAATATTATTAGGTACTGATGGAAAAGTATTATCGAAATTATATAGTTATCTGCTAGAATATAAATTGTTTGAAGAAACGGTTAAAGGATCAATGATAGCTTGGGCCCAAAACTTTGGGTATAATATACATCTTTCTGAATGGGACAAAATTTGAGAACAGAACTACAAATTAATCTTGGCAATACCTTATAAAGAGAACATCTATAAAATGTTTTATAGATGGCATCTCCCTCCGGCCCGACTGGCAAAAATGTTTACTAAATTATCTCCTAAATGCTGGAAGTGTAAAATAGAAAATGGAACATATTACCACCTTTGGTGGACTTGCCCCCAGGTGAAAACATTTTGGAATAAGGTTAAAATTATAATAGAACAAATTATAGCACAAAGTCTTGAATTAAAACCAGAATTATTCTTACTAGGCATATTTAGGGGAAAATTTGATGAAGAAGATAGATATTTAATATTACACATTACTACAGCCGCTAGAATTACTTACGCACAAACTTGGAAATTGGACTCAATACCAACAATGATAACTGTGGTCAATAAAATTTTGGAAGCAGCAGAGATGTGCAAGTTAACGATGGAAATTCAGGACAAAGAAGAGACAGATTTTTATAAAACCTGGGATAGATGGTATAATTGGCTTGGACAAAAAAAAATACAGAAATCTATTATAGTATAACTGCTTGCAATGATATAACAAACTGTAGTTTATTTCATATACTATGATACTTTACCTCACTTTCTGACTGAAGTAATGTTTGCAAACAGCAGGATGAATTGGGTAAATTAGCTGTAGAAATATTTATAATGTATAAATACAGACATAATATATAACCGAGTGTATAAAGATTAGTAGTAATAGCTAATAGGCTGTTAAAGAAGCATGATTTCACTTTTATGGTTTGTATTAGTCAGTGTTATGTTTGTAGTTGATTGCGTATATTATTTGCTTACTGTAGTGTTTTCTACAGTTTTTGTATTTGTTTTTTTTCTGTTGTGTTTATTTTTGTTGTTGTGTGTATTTAATTGTTATGTTTTTAAAGGAAAACTCAATAAATATTATTCTTTTTAAAAAAAGACATGGCTTTTCCTGCAGGCTGGGGGTAGAGTCTAATCCATTCGAGCTCACCCCCGAGTATGTATGGTTGTTGGAGGGTTTTAAGATTGAATTTTTAATTTTTATATTGATTTTAAGCAATGTTTATTGTTGGTTGTTCTTGTATTCTTTTTTGCTGTACGCCGCCCTGAGTCCCTCGGGAGTTGGGCGGCATATAAGAAAGCCAAAATAAATAAATAAATAAATAAATATAAACTCAGTGACTCATATCATGACTTCAGCATTATTTCTTTCTTTCAAACCATCCTTGAACTGAAGCAGTCATGTTATACTATAGCAATAGCACTTTTCTTATATACCGCTTCATAGTGCTTTACAGCACTCTCTAAGCGATTTACAGAGTTCAGCATATTGCCCCCAACAATCTGGGTCCTCATTTTACCGACCTCGGAAGGATGGAAGGCTGAGTCAACCTTGAGCCTAGTGAGATTTGAACAGCTGAACTGTTGAACTAGCAGTCAGCCTGCAATGGCTGCATTTAACCACTGTACCACTTCAGCTCTTACTGCCATTCTTCATAGCAGACCCTGCATTAATCAGGGGACTAACAAAATGATCATAGCAGACGAAGTTCAGTACTTTGAATTAGCAAATTTTGGAACCTGACTGCAGATATTTATCCTACCAACATGGTAGGATCTTTGGAATGAAAAAGATCGCAATGTTTCCTTTTTTGGGGGGGTGGATATTGGGCTCCCCATTTTCTGCTTCTTGTCCAAGTTCTAAACATTAATGACAGTGCAACTGTTTTACTTAGAAAAAAAATCATATTCCCTTTTGATATTTTTCAAAGAAGCAAAAAAAGTATTATTACAACTAAGCTATTATCTTCAAAGTAATTATCAAATTAAGTATCATCATGATCCCTTCTACTCCACATCTCAAGGGAATCTCACTAGAGACTGAAAAGCCAATGCCTGCAGGTTAAAACATTACATTACAACATGTTAACATAATCTCAGAAACAGCAGGTAAAGAAAACAAGAAGGATACATATTTTACATATGATACCTCATTGTCTTCACATCCATGAATTCCAACTCAGTTTCTCTGTTAAATGGTAATATTGGTGCTGCTCTTTGATGTATACAATGATGGCATTATATACTGAGCTGCTTCTATTCAAAACACTGGTTTATTTCTTTTTTCCTAAAACAATGTGCATTTCTTCAATCTCCATCTGCAACCTCAGAGATCCTCTTCCAATTGTACACAAATATTATCAATCAGGAGATTTAATCATTGCTGCTATCATATATCAGGTGTTATTTCTTTCAAATGAAATCACTTTTCAAAGTGTTCCTTCACATGATGTCCTTGATCAGTATCTGTAAGTATCTTCATTGTCATTCACAGGCTCATATACATCACCACCTAAATGCTCCCTCCTTCCCCCCTTCCTTCCTTCCTTCCTTCCTTCCTTCCTTCCTTCCTTCCTTCCTTCCTTCCTTCCTTCCTTCCTTCTGTAAAATAATTACCATACTGCATGGCACTTAGCCATCTCTAAATTCTACATCTCAGAGAGTTAAGCTCCCCAAATTCTAAAGTCTCAAAAGAGGGAAGTATTGTTGCTTTTAATTTTACTGTTACAAGGGTTATTTCCCATAAAAAATTCACAGTCCTTTTGTTTCATTAGGACAGGGGTCAGCAACCTGCAGCTCTGGAGCTGCATGTGGCTCTTTCATCCCTCTGCTGTGGCTCCCTGTTGCCCGTCGGCACCACAATTTTGAGAGGAGCTTCTGATTGGGGGGAGGAAGCAGGGTGTGCCAGGAAGAGACTCTATGCAAGGGGTGGGTTTTCCGGTCAGCTCCACAATTGATAGGGCTTTTGGTTAGGACTGGTAGAAGAAAAAGGACACCGCGCTAGGAGGAGACTATGGTGGGGGAACTGGACTTCCGGTCGGCTCCAGAATTGAACAGGGAGATTCCGGTTAGGACCTTTGTGGCTCTTTGAGTGTTTAAGGTTGCCGACCCCTGCATTAGGAAAAAAGTATGACTAATCAAAGCTGTAAGACTGTTCTAAAAATAATCTATATGTCCTAGTGCTTTCTACATTTTCTTCCCTTGCATGTCACCATGGAATGAAGAAGACTGGTGGACAATGGAACTGGATTATTATTTTTTACAGAATACAAAGTCCAAATGACAAATTACTTGTAAGAATGTCATAAGGGTAGAACTGTGTATATCCCTCCCTCCATTCATTTTAAATAGGAACATTACTGTATTCTAGTTAATATAGCTCACACTAAGAATTTGACAGTTTTTCAGCTGAAGAGTCTTAAAAAGAGAAAACAACTCTTTCTTACTTCAATATTAGCCTATTCCTTTCTCACATCAGTGCTTCCAAATCCATACAACCTATGGCTATTGTTGCTGGAATTCATATGCCAGATGTACAGAATAAACAATAAGAACCACATTTTCTGTATTTATAAATATATGTAACAATTAAAAATACCAACTGTATAATTCTGAAGCAAACATCATATTAATGTAATTTATAACTTTCACTGAAGGTTCCTCAGTCATAATTACCAACAAAATCTGGCTCTGGCATTTGCTGTAAAAGAGATCAATGAAAATTCTGGAATTTTACCCAATGTTACCCTGGGTTTCCACATCACTACCGACTATTTTGATGACATTACATCTTATCATTTAGCAATGGAATTTCTATCTACAAAAGATAAATTTATCCCCAACTACAAATGTAATGACCAGACCAATACGGTAGCTGTCATTGGAGGACCCCGTACTAAGACCTGTGTCAACATGGCAACCGCTCTGTGTAACTACAAATTTCCTCAGGTGAGATAAAATTGGAACAAGAGGGGAAGTTCAAGAAGTTATTTATTACTTTCAGATGTTGATTCCTCATGATCGGTCTTCTAAAACCTCAGTACAACCAATTCATGATCTGCAATGAAAATCACCACAGCTGTTCTTAAACACACTGTGAAATTTCCTGATGCCAATGTGTTAAACTGATAAGAAAGGCTTTTTATGCCCTTTCTTCAAAAGGAAAAGGTTGGCTTATGCCAAGACTTGGAGACTGTCTTCAAAAAAGACAGGAAGGGTGACAATTAAGTCCAGTGGTCAAAGCCTGGAACACTTTACCTGACTCGGTAGTTTTTTCCCCTAACCCCCAAAACTTCAACCTTAGACTATCTTCCATTGACTTTACCCCATTCCTAAGAGGTCGGTAAGGGGCGTGCATAAGCGCATAATCGTGCCTACCGTTCCTGTCCAAATGTACCCATATATTCATACCTTTTACTATTATTCATGCTTGTACTATTACATATATATTCAATCATGTTTTACTGTTTATACTTTGCTTATAATCATATATGCTTGACAAATAAACAAATACAAATACAAAATACACATTATACACTTCTCTTTGGAACAATTTTTTTTGCCTGTATTTTTCCCCCACATTTTTGGCAGCTGCCAAAAAAGCCAACACAGTTCTAGGCTGCATTAACAGAGGGATAGAATCAAGATCACGTGAAGTAATAATACCACTTTACAATGCCTTGGTAAGGCCACACTTGGAATACTGCATTCAGTTTTGGTCGCCACGATGTAGAAAGGATGTTGAGACTCTGGAAAGAGTGCAGAGAAGAGCAACAAAGATGATTAGGGGACTGGAGGCTAAAACATATGAAGAACGGTTGCAGGAACTGGGTATGTCTAGTTTAGTGAAAAGAAGGACTAGGGGAGATATGATAGCAGTCTTCCAATATCTCAGGGGTTGCCACAAAGAAGAGGGAGTCAAAGTATTCTTCAAAGCACCTGAGGATAGAACAAGAAGCAATGGGTGGAAACTAAACAAGGAGAGAAGCAACTGAGAATTAAGGAGAAATTTCCTGACAGTTAGAACAATTAATCAGTGGAAAAGCTTGCCTCCAGAAGTTGTGAATGCTCCAACACTGGACGTTTTTAAGAAGATGTTGGATAACCATTTCTCTGAAGTGGTGTAGGGTTTCCTGCCTAAGCAGGGGGTTGGACTAGAAGACCTCCAAGGTCCCTTCCAACTTTATTATTATTATTATTATTATACAATTGTATCACAGCGGCCAGTTGTTTTGCCGGATTTGGCATTGATTACTAGTCGAGCCCCAACCAGGGGCCTAGGACGTCGTAATGTATTTTCGAAGTATATGTGCGGAACCGAGCAGTGCGGCTTTCTGCATTTGACTGATGGTGATTTTGTCAATTTTGAGCTGTTTTAAATGTAATTCCAGTGCTTTTGGGATAGCACCCAGTGTTCCAATCACTACTGGAATTACCACTGCTGGTTTGTGCCATAATCGTTGGATTTCAATTTTTAAGTCCTGGTATTTTGCGATTTTTTCGTGTTCCTTTTCATCGACCTTGCTATCCCCTGGTATTGCAATGTCAATGATAGTCACCTTGTTTTTCTCGACCAGCGTGATGTCTGGTGTATTATGCGCCAATACCTTGTCTGTTTGTATACGAAAATCCCACAAGATCTTGACCATCTGATTTTCAGTGACTTTTTCAGGCTTGTGTTCCCACCAGTTTGTAGCAGTATGGATGTTATAACTTTTGTATAAATTCCAGTGGATAATTTGTGCAACAGAATTGTGCCGTAATTTGTAATCAGTCTGCGCGATTTTCTTGCAGCAGCTGAGCACATGGGCTACAGTTTCATCAGCTTCCTTGCATAATCTGCATTTAGCATCATTTGAAGATTTATCAATTTTGGCCTTTATGGCATTTGTACGAATTGCCTGTTCTTGTGCGGCCAGGATCAATGATTCTGTTTCTTTCTTTAAAGTACCAGATGTTAACCATAACCAAGTTTTTTCACTGTCCACTTTGTCTTTTATTTTTTCCAGAAATTGGCCATGTAATGCTTTATTTTGCCAACTCTCCATTCTTGATTTTATCACATTTTTTCTGTATTCTTGTTTCGTCTGTTGGACCTTCAGTAGATTTTTGTTCTTTACTTCAATTAATAGATGTTCTTGACTTTCTTTTAAATAATCCGCCAATGCATGCTTTTCTTCTTCAACTGTTTGCTTTACTTGTAGTAGTCCTCTGCCATCTGATTTTCTGGGCAGGTAAAGTCTATCAGTGTCACTACGTGGATGTAAACTGTAGTGCATTGTCATTAGTTTTCTGGTGTTTCGGTCCAAAATATCCAAATCAGCTTGTGTCCAGTTAATTATACCAGCAGTGTATCTTATGACAGGTATTGCCCAGGTATTCATGGCCTTGATGGTGTTTCCACCATTTAATTTAGATTTCAAAATTTTCCTAACTCTGTTGGTGTACTCTCTTCTGATGATAGTTTTCTCTTCTCCATGTCTGATGTTATCCAACTGCAGAATGCCCAGATATTTATAGGCTTCATTTTGATTGCATTTAATTAATTGGCCATTGGGCATTTCAATTCCGTCACATGTAGTGATTTTGCCCCTTTTCATAGATACAGTGGCACATTTTTCCATGCCAAACTGCATTGAGATATCTGTGCTGAATATTAGGACTGTGTTGGTCAGTGATTGGATTTCTATTTCTGACTTTCCATACAGTTTCAAATCATCCATATACAATAAATGTGAAATTTTTTCGGCGTCTTTGGCTATTTGGTATCCAAGTTTCATTTTTTTTTTAAGATTATTGATAGTGGGATCATTGCGATGATGAAGAGGAGGGATGAAAGTGAATCTCCCTGAAAAATTCCTCTCTTGATATTAACCATTCCATAGTTCTCATTCCCTACTGCCAACTCAGTTCTCCATTGTTTCATCACTTTTTCAGTGAATGATGTAATATTTTTGCTGATGCCAATAGTTTCTAAGCATTTGATGATCCAGCTGTGTGGCAGGGAGTCGTACGCCTTTTTGTAATCAATCCAGACCATATTCAAGTTCATTTTTCTGTTCTTACAGTTTTCTAGTATCATTTTGTCAATTAGGAGCTGATCTTTTGTGCCCCTGCTCCTTCTTTTATTGCCTTTTTGCTCTACTGGCAAGATGTTATTTGTTTCCAAATAATCCATTATGTTATCTGCAATTATCCCGGTGAGTAATTTGAAGGTTGTTGGCAAGCATGTTATTGGTCTGTAGTTTCCAGGTGTTGTTCCTTTAGTTGCATCTTTCTGAATCAAGTATGTTTTTCCAGTTGTCAACCATTCATCAATTTGACCATTTTGTAGCATTTCATTCAGTTGCTTGGCCAATATTGCATGCAAACTGGTCAGATATTTGAGCCAGAAACCATGTAATTGGTCATTTCCAGGTGATGTCCAGTTCTTTACTTTTTTTACTCGATTTTTGACCATCTCAGTTGTTATTTCTAATAACTGCATTTGCTTCTTGCCAACACTTTTCTCAAAGTCTTGTATCCACTTTGCTTCCTTATTGTAATCCTTTGCATTTTCCCACAGTTCTTTCCAGAATTCAACTGTGGCTTGCTTTTCTGGTTTTTCACTTTTGAAATTGTCATTTGCATTGAGGCTTTGGTAGAAACGTCTTTGATTTGATCGAAATTTCTGATTTTGCTTGTACTGAATGATTCTTGCATCATATCTTTCAATTTTTCTGGCTATTGCTGTTATTTGCTGTTTTACAATTTCAAGTGCTTCTTCAATTTTCCTTGTATGAAGCCTGTATCTTCTGGCTAATTGATCCATGATCTTGCTATTTTTTAGCCGTTGTTCATTCATATTTTTTAAATTGCTAGCATCTGTTCTGAGTTTTTTTATTTTTTGTTCCAGTCGAATTTTCCATTTTGGTTTCGATGCTTTTTCTGCCTTGCGACTAGGTGCTTTGTTTTTAAAACCTAGTTCATTAGTGACTATTGCAGCTGCACTGTACATTAACTGATTTGTTTCTAAGATGGATGCCGATTCAATTGTTGAAAGTACTGCATTAACCATTCTCATTATAGGTGCCAAGTTTTTCTTAGGCACAGTTTTTAATGATAGTAAACGTTGCCTTTCCTCATTAGACAGTATATGCTCCATGATTTTGTCCTTCAATTCCTTTTGTTTTTCAGTTAGTTCATCAATTGGTTCAGTCATGACTGGTTCTAGTAGTGGTGCTATTACTTCTCCACTAACAGTTTCTTCTGTTGGAAGCTCCAGTGTGATGTCTTCAGTTGTTTTGTGAGTTTCCGTTGTTTCCACTGGTGGTGTTATTTTTTTAATTTGGCAATTTGTCTGGATTTTCTCAAGTTCAATTTCACTGAACACATTATTTCGTATAATAAATCGCCTTTGATCTGCTAGTCATTGTTCGCTAACATTTGAATCTGGATATTGTTTCCATAGTTCATGCATTCGTTTCAAATAACCTCTTCTTTCTGGCTCTGAGTTGTAATAACAGGCCATTATGGCATGATTTTCATCTGCACTATATTTTTGTCGTTTTGTTGGTTGGTCCACTTGTAGCCCACTTGTCGACGGATGTCCAGGGACCTCAACATCCGCCGCGGCCCTTGTTAACACGCATGACGACCGATGCGGTATAGAATTTTTCTTCCTTTCTTTCACCATGTTATACGGGTTGGCGAGTTTTTTTTATGAGGCCAGGTTGCCAACCTGATCCCAACCCTCCTCCTTTCTCATCCGGGCTTGGGACCGGCAACGGCGGAATGGGGGGGGGAAGCAATCTAACTGCCTCTTGATGGCAAAAGGCAGGATCAGGGATGGGGGGGAAGCAATATAACTGCCTGTTGATGGCAAAAGGCAGGATCAGGGATGGGGGGGAAGCAATATAACTGCCTGTTGATGGCAAAAGGCAGGATCAGGGATGGGGGGAAGCCTGTTAATGGCATTATTATTATTATTATTATTATTATTATTATTATTATTATTATTATTATTATTATTATTATCATCATCATCATCATCATCATCATCATCATCATCATCATCATCATCATTATCATTATTATCATTATTATTATTATGATCTCTATGGTGATATACTGCCCAACTTTTGTTATTGCTCTATATTATTGGCTACAGTCTCCCACAACTCTGGGTCTAAAATTTGGAAATGAATGGAGGAAATGAGGTTCATTGTATTTTACTGCTCTCTTTTCAAGCCACCATTTGTGCCTCATAGCTGATCACATTCCCACATTTTTATAACAATTCAATGTCTCAGGAAATTGTAGTGGAATGCGATGAAGGATTTGTGATCATGTTTTATTGTGTTTTGCGATTCATGGACTTTAAATCCATCAAGGAATCTTAGCCACATAACCATTAATTTTAAATCTTTATCTGAAAACCAAATATATGTACAGAAATTATGTTCCTTGGGCTGGTAATAAAATATCTGCAGGAGGGAGAAGAAGCTCACAAAATTTCTATGCAGTATTTCCTCCCTTTAAATGAAAATCAATGACACAAAGAGCTACATCATCAACTAAGGATTAGATTAGTAATTAACAAAATGCAGACTAACAGCAGCAAATTAATTCTACATGATGATCAATATACTGGTGAATTAAAAATAAAAATAAAAAATAAAATAAAAATAAAAAATAATATATAAAAAACAAAAAACAAATATAATAATAAAGCTGAAATCCTGGCTATATTCTCCAATTCCTTTGCAGACTACATAATTTATTTTCTAGTGTGTTTAGCTAACAGTTGGTGCTCAATGTACCATTTCTGTCATACTTTACATGATGAAAGATACTAGTTTTACTCCAATCCCATTGAAAGCAAAATGAAAACCCCCCAAGTTTGATATGGAACTCTAAGGAATACTATGTATTATTTATTTATTTATTTCTAAGGACCTTTGAGTCTTTTCTTAATCCAGGGAGCATGGATGGAGATGGATTTTATGATGAATATATTCCTGTGATATCACATAGAGTTTATGGTCTTGAATAGGTGGTTATTTTTCTGGCAATTATCAAATTAACACCAATTACTTTTGCTTGATCCTCAACTCTCAAGGGAATCCTGTTAATCACCAGAAACAATAAAGGAAGATTCAGAATTATTTGCTGTATAATGTAAAGAAGCATTGTATATATGTGTGTGTGTGTGTGTGGTATAAATGTTGGTGTTGTCCTTTAAAGCATTACAAGGGTGCTGTAAACCAATCACATGGTCATTCAAGTTAGGCTGTGCTGTTCGGCCAAGAATTTATTACAAGACAAAATTGGCCAAATGAAAGACTGCAAAGAAGGAATTCTATCATGCAAATTAATGAATTTCTGTATTGTCTTGATGCATTTGTCTGGGGTCCTTTCAGAGATTCCTAACACAAACTGCATTGTTAGTGATCCTGTTCCAATTCCTCATAAATACTATCAATCAGGAGATGTCATTGTTGCTGCTATTTTGTCTCAAATCTATATATTTTCAAACACAATACACTTTCACGAAAAGCCTTCTACTGACCTTTTCTATGATACTGAGTAAGATGCTCATGTATCTTAAACTAATTATTCAAAAGATGGGTTTCATGAATTTGTGCTGATTCTATATTGTATTAACCCTTTTCTGCGAAGACTGAAATTGTTTAAGAATATGTTGGATGTAAAAGTAAATTCAGCAATGCATTGGGAATTCAATCTCATTCATATAGATGCATTTACTATGCACTATAAAACAGTATATAAGTTTAAGTGCTATAGCTGTAGCTATTTCAGATTTTGCAAGACTTCTGTAGATAGGAACATCTGATGATGATAATGATAATGATGATAAATATTAATTCATGAGTTTAATTAAGGGGAAGGGGAAACAACAACTGATGCAGGTGACCACTGAATCTATCAGATATAATTGCAGCATGAAGCACAAAGGCAATAATGATATTGAATTGTGTATGGAACTCTGTTGTATACTTGCATTCTTGGCAATTTTCTGATGTTAAACATGTTAAACGTGTTTAAAGCAGTATCAATATTCAATAACATTCATCAACAACCATATGAGGGTAATTATGACTTCATTATGTTTAAAGCTGTGAGTTGAATGAAAATATCCTACATCTCTTTTTCTGAAATCAATGTGCTCAAATCAACCTGTAATTGTCATTTCAGGGTAGTGACTCAGCTCTACCAACACATTTTGTCTTTGGAATTTGCTGTAAAGGAGATCAATGAAAATCCCCAGATTTTGCCCAATCTCACCCTAGGCCTCCATATCTACAACAGCAATTTTATTGCAAGCTGGACGTATCTTGCCTCAATGGAACTCTTCTCAACACAAGGCAAGTTAATCCCTAACTACAACTGTGACACAGAGAACAACCTAGTGTCAGTCATTGGAGGACCTGATTCTCAAGTCTGTATCTACATGGCAGGCATCCTGTCCATTTACAAGATTCCACAAGTAAGAGTTTCCTCCCAGTTTTTAACTCAGTCTATATATTTAGTTGCTAACTATAATCAACGTATCTTACCTCACACATGGACAGAGATAGTTTTGTTAACTGGAAATTAAAAATGACATTTGAATAAATATTTTATAGAGATAAGGAGAAGCATCACTTTTTAAAGGATAAATCATTTTCAAATATATGTTTCTTTCTTTTGAGGAGAATTGTATAACATTATGCCTTTCCTTTAAGTTCAGGATAAATTCTCTCCCTTTTGGAAACAATAGAATGGGGGGGGGAATATAGCAGTTGCATTTTGTTTTCATTGGTAATGAAAACATCTGAAGAACATAGATTTCCTGGCATGGAATACAATGTTGATATGTATTCCACGCCAAAGGAAATTGTCTTGATGTGTAATGAAGGGTCAACTGTCATGTTCTACTCTGTCCTTGGTTTTATGGGTTTCCTGACAACTGCTAGTTTCATAGTGGCTTTCCTGGTCAGGAAGTTACCTGACACCTTTAATGAAGCCAAATTTATTACCTTTAGCATGTTGATATTTTGCAGCATCTAGCTATCATTTGTTCCAACATACTTGGGCACAAAGGGGAAATATATGGTGGCTGTTGAGATTTTCTCCATTTTGTGCTCCAGGGGGGGATTACTAGCTTTTATCATCTTCCCAAAATGTTACATTATTCTGGTGAGAC
Organism: Diadophis punctatus similis; assembly: GCA_023053685.1. Classification (NCBI taxonomy): domain Eukaryota; kingdom Metazoa; phylum Chordata; class Lepidosauria; order Squamata; family Dipsadidae; genus Diadophis; species Diadophis punctatus. Next base: position 3,550,125 of record JALIGW010000046.1, read on the forward strand.
TTGATTTAAATAACAAGAAACACCTAAGAAGGGGAAGAATTTAAGAATTTAAGATTAGGTGCAATTAAATAGATTTCCTTAAAGGTATTTCATTTTCAAGTAAACATCTTATATTTTATATATCTGTGTTCTCATTATATAATCTCCTACTCTAAAACTGAAATTGAATAAAATTTGTTAATTACAAGAAAGACAATCTATGTCAGTGTGGTTTCATTCTTTTCAACCAGATATCTGTAAAAATTGAAAACTCTTCTGTCATCAGTTGAAGAAGACAGCAGGATCTTTGTATTAGCAGACCAACTTTACTGAAATTGCTAGGAAAAGTGCCAAATTTGGATGAACTGGGATTGCTCTAAAAATTTGTGGTCTAAATTTGGAGAGTTATCTATTCTTTTTTTTAAAAAAAATGCCAGCCATCTCTTATGTTTAACTAATTCTGCATGAAAGGTTTGTTACTGGTTGTTAATCTGGTTATATTTACCAGATTAACTCTCACTTGATTAATTAGATTGAATAGTTGCTGAAATATTTCAATATTGATCAACCAGTCAATCTTATTATCAACTCTAAAGCAAACCTGCTTTTGTGAATGTGTGTGCATTTGTAATATATTTCCATGTATGATCACACCCCATATGTTTTAGTTAAATACAAAATTCCTGATCTGAACTGTAATCTGCAAATCATATAAGGGCATTCTAGCCATGATTCTGGAATAAAGTATAAAGATCTTATGTCCCTGTTTTTTCCTATGCGTTGCTACTTTCCAATAGTGTTAGGCTGCAGTTATAGCTCCCATATTGCAGTACCATAATGGCCAAATATTGATGTCTACAGCACACGGGTTGATGGATATAAAAGTCTATTATAGATTTTCACTTATCTGAAACACCAAATTTATCATTCATTCATTCATTCATTCATTCATTCATTCATTCATTCATTCATCCATCCATCCATCCATCCATCCATCCATCCATCCATCCATCCAGTCATTCATTCATTTCGTATAGCTGACCTTAGAACCTTAGAACTTACTCTGGGTGGTATAGCATAATTAGATGAAACTACAATATTAAAAGGGGTTGATGGCTCAGTGGTTGAAGATGCTGAGCTAACAGCCTGGGTTTAAGACCCGAGCACTGTGCAATACGGTTCACACTTGTTCCTACCCCAGCTCCTGCCCACTCAGCAGTTCAAATACATGCCAATGCAAGTAGATAAATAGGCATGGCTTTAGTGATTTAGTGGGAAGTTAAAAGCTTTCTGTGCTCCTTTGGCTTATAGCAATGCTGTCCACATGACCATGGGAATTGTCTTCAGAAAATTCCTCAGTTAAGAAATGAAAATGAGCATTGCCCCCTATAGTTGGACTTGATTGGAAAGCGGAAATCTTTACCTTTAAATATAAAACCAGCCGTTATAAAATTATTATTATACAAATATGGAGAAACATTAGTCATTTTTTTAAAAAAATAAGAATTAAAATGTACAAACCACAATGGATAGAGAAGTTTAACAACCACATTTCACTGACAATAAGGGAGGGAAGAGAATGTCTGTCTTCTGAGAGCCATCTAATATAGGTCCCTTGCAGATGGAACCTGTAGTGTGCCCACTTTGCTGGATCTTTAAACTATATACTTTATACTATAAATGACATTGAATTTTGAGTATTGCCATGCCCAATCCTAGGAACCCTTCAAAGGAATCTTGACATTTCTGAGTGATATTATTATTATTATTATTATTATTATTATTATTATTATTATTATTATTATTATTATTATTATTATTATTATTATTATTATTATTATTATTATTATTATTATACAATTGTATCACAGCGGCCAGTTGTTTCGTCGGATTTGGCATTGATTACTAGTCGAGCCCCACCCAGGGGCCTAGGATGTTGTAATGTATTTTCGAAGTATATGTGCGGAACCAAGCAGTGCGGCTTTCTGCATTTGACTGATGGTGATTTTGTCAATTTTGAGCTGTTTTAAATGTAATTCCAGTGCTTTGGGGATAGCACCCAGTGTTCCAATCTCCACTGGAATTACTACTGCTGGTTTCTGCCATACTCGTTGAATTTCAATTTTTAAGTCCTGGTATTTTGCGATTTCTTCGTGTTCCTTTTCATCGACCTTGCTATCACCTGGTATTGCAATGTCAATGATAGTCACCTTGTTTTTCTTGACCAGCGTGATGTCTGGTGTATTATGTGCCAGTACCTTGTCTGTTTGTATACGAAAATCCCACAAGTGATTTTCAGTGACTTTTTCAGGCTTGTGTTCCCACCAGTTTGTAACAGTATGGATGTTATAATTTTTGCATAAATTCCAGTGGATAATTTGTGCAACAGAATTGTGCCGTAATTTGTAATCAGTCTGCGCGATTTTCTTGCAGCAGCTGAGCACATGGGCTACAGTTTCATCAGCTTCCTTGCATAATCTGCATTTAGCGTCATTTTGGGATTTATCAATTTTGGCCTTTATGGAATTTGTATGAATTGCCTGTTCTTGTGCGGCCAGGATCAATGATTCTGTTTCTTTCTTTAAAGTACCAGTTGTTAACCATAACCAAGTTTTTTCACTGTCCACTTTGTCTTTTATTTTTTCCAGAAATTGGCCATGTAATGCTTTATTTTGCCAACTCTCCATTCTTGATTTTATCAATTTTTTTCTGTATTCTTGTTTCGTCTGTTGGACCTTCAGTAGATTTTTGTTCTTTACTTCAATTAATAGATGTTCTTGATTTTCTTTTTAAAAATCCACCAATGCATGCTTTTCTTCTTCAACTGTTTGCTTTACTTGTAGTAGTCCTCTGCCACCTGATTTTCTGGGCAGGTAAAGTCTATCAGTGTCACTACGTGGATGTAAACTATAGTGCATTGTCATTGGTTTTCTGGTGTTTTGGTCCAAAATATCCAAATCAGCTTGTGTCCAGTTAATTATACCAGCCATGTATCTTATGACTGGTATTGCCCAGGTATTCATGGCCTTGATGGTGTTTCCACCATTTAATTTAGATTTCAAAATTTTCCTAACTTTGTTGGTGTACTCTCTTCTGATGATAGTTTTCACTTCTCCATGTCTGATGTTATCCAACTGCAGAATGCCCAGATATTTAAAGGTTTCATTTTGGTTGCATTTAATTTATTGGCCATTGGGCATTTCAATTCCGTCACATGTAGTGATTTTGCCCCTTTTCATAGATACAATGGCACATTTTTCCATGCCAAACTGCATCAAGATATCTGTGCTGAATATTAGGACTGTATTGGTAAGTGATTGGATTTCTATTTCTGACTTTCCATACTGTTTCAAATCATCCATATACAATAAATGTGAAATTTTTTCGGCGTCTATGGTTATTTGGTATCGAAGTTTCATTTTTTTAAGATTACTGATAGCGGGATCATTGCGATGATGAAGAGGAGGGGTGAAAGTGAATCTCCCTGAAAAATTCCTCTCTTGATATTAACCATTCCATAGTACTCATTCCCTACTGCCAACTCAGTTCTCCATTGTTTTATCGCTTTTTCAGTGAATGATGCAATATTTTTGCTGATGCCAATAGTTTCTAAGCATTTGATAATCCAGCTGTGTGGCAGTGAGTCGTACGCCTTTTTGTAATCATTCCAGACCATATTCAAGTTCATTTTTCTGTTCTTACAGTTTTCTAGTATCATTTTGTCAATTAGGAGCTGATCTTTTATGCCCCTGCTCCTTCTTTTGTTGCCTTTTTGCTCTACTGGCAAGATGTTATTTGTTTCCAAATAATCCATTATGTTATCTGCAATTATCCCGGTGAGAAATTTGAAGGTTGTTGGCAAGCATGTTATTGGTCTGTAGTTTCCAGGTGTTGTTCCTTTAGTTGCATCTTTCTGAATCAAGTATGTTTTTCCCATTGTCAACCATTCATCAATTTGACCATTTTGTAGCATTTCATTCAGTTGCTTGGCCAATATTGCATGCAAACTGGTCAGATATTTGAGCCAGAAACCATGTAATTGGTCATTTCCAGGTGATGTTCAGTTTTTTACTTTTTTTACTCGATTTTTGACCACCTCAGTTGTTATTTCTAATACTTCCATTTGCTTCTTGCCAACACTTTTCTCAAAGTCTTGTATCCACTTTGCTTCATTATTATTATTATTATTATTATTATTATTATTATTATTATTATTATTATTATTATTATTATTATTATTATTATTATTATTATTATTATTATTATCATCATCATCATCATCATCATCATCATCATCATCATCATCATCATCATCATCATCATTTTGTTTTGTTGTTGTTGTTGTTTAACAACAACAACAAAATAATAATAACAACAACAACAACAACAATCAGCAACTGTCCATTCCTAGTTATGATAGTGATAAAAAATAATCGTGAGTAATCTGCAACCTCTAAAGGTCTGTAAAGCAAAAGAAAGGTGAAGTAAGATAATATGGATAGGTACTCTTGACTTACTACCACAACTGAGCCCAAAATTTCTGTTGGTAAGTGAGACATTTGTTAAGTGAGTTTTGCCTCATTTTATGACTATTCTTATCATAGTTGTTAATCACTGCAGTTGATAAGTTAATAACCCAGTTGTTAAGTGAATCTGGCGCCCCCATTGACTTTGCTTGTCAGAAGGTTAAAAAAGGTGATCACATGACCTTGGGGCACAGCAACGGTCATAAATATGAACTAGTTGCCACGCATCTGAATTTTGGTCACATGATCATTAGGATGCTACAAAGATTGTAACTATGAAAAATGATCATAAGTCACATTTTTCAATGCCGTTGTAACTTTCAATGGTCACTAACTAAACTTTTGTAAGTTGAGGACTACCTTTATAGTCATGGTTTCAATTAGTGACTGCTTCACTTAACAACCAAATTGATGATGATGTTATCCATTAAGTTGAATCCGACTCTTGGTGATTCTATGGGCCAGGTCTCTCCACACCTTCTGATCTTGCAGTATTTATTTATTTTCTATGCTCTGGCTGGTGTCAGCTTTCATAGTGTCCAGAAATCATTTTCCTTGATGCCTGTTTTCCTTTTATCACTAATTCTTTTAAACACAATTGCTTTGTACAGTGAACTGTCAAATTATTGGTCCTAATTGTGGTCACTAAATGAGGACTACCTATACTGATATATTCACTGAAGACCACTCAATAATTGGAACGGGTCCAGAATAAAGCAGTGAAGACAGTGATGGGTCTGCTACATTATGCCCACGTGTCTCAATACTTTAAAAACGTGGTTTCCAATTGGCTTCCAAGTGCAATTCAACATGTTGATTTTACCTATAAAGTCCTCAAATTTATAGAGTCTGGTTATTTGAGGAAGTGGCCATCTGTAGTAGTTTCTGCCTATCTAGTAAGATCAAGCAGAATGGCTGTGATTCTGGTTTCTTTGGTTAAACATGGCCATTTATTGGAATGTATATAAGGATCCCATTTTGATGCTATTCTACAAATCTTTAAAAACACAGTATTCCAAGGCCTTATGTTAGCTTGGCATTGAACAATTGTTGCCTCGTCTTTAGTGATATATTTATCCTTTGTTATGGGTGTACATTATTTATTCTGTTTGTTTGATTTTCATCAATTGATATTACCATTTTAATAAAACTAGTCAAAATTTTCTCAGAAAGAAAAATAAAGTAATATAGAAAATGGAATTTAAAAAGTGAAGAGTTTTTTAAATTTATTTTTAAATTTATTTATTTTTATTTAAGCACATATAGCCAGGGAAAGCTACAATGCTTTTTACCAGTAGTTCTGGCAGTCTAAGATTTGCCAGTTCACTTTGTTCATGCATGTACATGAACAAAGGAGCCGAGGTGGCATAGTGGTTAAAAGCAGCACTGCAACCTTCAGCTGATTGCTAGTTCAGCAGTTCAGCTGTTCAAATCTCACCAGGCTCAAGGTTGACTCAGCCTTCCATACTTCCAAGGTGCGTAAAATGAGGACCCAGATTGTTGGGGGCAATATGCTGAACTCTGTAAACCGCTTAGAGAGGGCTGTAAAGCACTATGAAGCAGTATATAAGTCTAAGTGCTATTGCTATTGCTAAAGTGCATGTACATAGAATAGAATAGAATAGAATGGAATAGAATAGAATAGAATAGAATAGAATAGAATAGAATAGAATAGAATAGAATAGAATAGAATAGAATAGAATAGAATAGAATAGAATAGAATAGAATAGAATAGAATAGAATAGAATAGAATAGGAGCTGGAAGGGACCTTGGAGGTCTTCTAGTGCAACCCCCTGCTTAGGCAGGAAAACTTACACCACTTCAGACAAGTGGTTATCTAAACTCTTCTTAAAAACTTCCAGTATTGGAGCATTTACAACTTCTGGAGGCAAGTTGTTCCACTGATTAATTGTCTTCTAGTCCAGCCCCCTGCTCAAGCAGGAGAACCTGTACCATTTCAGATAAGTGACTGTCTAGTCTCTTCATAAAAACTTCCAGTGATGGAGCGCCCACGATTTCTGAAGGCAAGCTGTTCCACTGGTTAATTGTCCTCACTGTTGGGAAGTTTCTCCTTAATCCCAGGTTGCTTCTCTCTTTGATTAGTTTCCAACCAAAGGGCCTGCTATTCTAAATTGGTGATTATCTCAAATGTAATAATAACAAATATAATGACAATAATCACATGAACATGATTGTCAAGAGGCACACTGCAAGTGGATTGAGGACTGTCAATAGCCTTTGTAACGTTCCCATTTGCAGTTAAAGTTAACCTACGGTTTTTATCTTAAAGTCTGAACTTTCCATCCCTTTCACACAAACCCACAAGAACAAACTCCAAATAGTTCTTTAGGTCTTTAACGAAGAATCTAGAAGGACAAGAAAATGTAGAGATAAGTGACACAAGTCCCAGAATGAATTGGCTCCTTCTATATGGGGTGCCCATAGCATTCCTGCTACCAATACTTTGGTCACATGTAATGTGTAACATTACTCATAGTAAATGCAGCACCACGGATCCTCTGCCTATCCTTCACAAGCAATATCAGTCAGTGAACATCAACATTGCTGGCATGATTTCTCAGCTCTACCTCTTTCAAATGATGATGGACTTCAAGACACCTCCTTCTAGCGACCTCTTTGAGGATAGTATGTAAGTATTCAAAGAGAGATGGCCAGAGTGATATGTATAAAATAGACTGAATATGAATGAGTGTTAAGAACATTGTTTGAATGTTTATAGATGCCAAGATATAGAATGTCTCATTTGGTCTTGAGGCATCTGTAGAGTGAAAAAAAATTGCTGGTTATTTGTGCAATATATTCATATGTATACTGCCTTTACATATGCATAAAGATTTTATGGTATTTACACTTTCTGCTTTCTATTTACACTTTCAACATATTTGTTGCATTTATCTGTTTCATTAATCTGGTGTCATCAAATGCCAAAGAAAAATTTTAGTGAATGGATATTTATTTTTGTCCAACTGTCTCCCTGCTTTCCCAAAATGTCAGCATTGTTAGATTTGGCCTGTAGAAACCAGGTCTTTTCTTTCGAGATACTGTAACATATATTTAATTTAATTGTATTATTGTACAACAAATGGTGCTCCCTCTGTACAACACAAAAGCTGTGTAAAGGGAGCTGGAGCCAAGATTCCCTCCCTAGTATCATTCAGTTTTAGTCACCACGTTACAAAAAAGATGTTGAGACTTTGGAAAAATGCAAAGAAGAGCCACTAAGATGTGGAGGGGGTTAATTTATTTTCCAAAGCTCCAGAAGGACACAAAAAGCAATGGATGGAAACTAAACCAAGGAGAGAATCAACCTGGAATTAAGGAGAAACTTTCTAACAGTGAGAACAATTAACCGCTGGAACAGCTTGCCTTCAGAAGTTGGGGGTGCTTCATCACTGGAGGTTTTTAGGAAAAGACTGGGCAGCCACCTATCTGAAGTGGCATATGGTCTCCTGTTTGAGCATAGGAATTGGGCTAGAAGACCTATCAGGCCACTTACAGCTCTATTCTGATTTTAGAATAGAATAGAATAGAATTCTTTTTTGGCCAAGTGTGATTGGACACACAAGGAATTTGTCTTTGGTGCGTATGCTCTCAGTGTACATAAAAGGAAAGATACATTTGTCAAGAATGGTTGTCATAGGGTTCAAGTAAGCAATCAGGAAACAATCAATATGAATATAAATCGTAAGGATATAAGCAACAAGTTACAGTCATACAGTCATAAGTGGGAAGAGATGGGTGATAGGAACAATGAGAAAAACTAATAGTAATAGTAATGCAGCCTAGTGAATAGTTTGACAGTGGTGAGGGAATTATTTGTTTAGCAGAGTGATGGCGTTTGGGAAAAAACTGTTCTTGTGTCTAGTTGTCTTGGTGTGCAGTGCTCTATAGCGACGTTTTGAGGGTAGGAGTTGAAGCAATTTATGTCCAGGATGTGAGGGGTAAGTAAATATTTTCACAGCCCTCTTTTTGACCCGTGCAGTATATAGGTCCTGAATGGAAGGCAGGTTGGCAGTAATTGTTTTTTCTGCAGTTCTGATTATCTTCTGAAGATAATTTTGATGAACATCGTAATCTAATCTAGCATGGAGCAGTATCTTAGCCTTGCCATGTAAACTTTTCCAGAGAAAAGATGGAATTGAAGAAAGATGGAATGACAAAGAACTTCACTACTGATCTCATTAGCAATAGCCATAAAACATTTGCTCCAGAGCTTGCTACTTACTGTAACCTCTCACGTCAATAGTCAAGGCACCACTGACATACTAAACCCTTCCTAATGTAGTCATAGAAGAAAATGGTAGAATACGAAGCAGGGATGTAGGGGGCGGACCTGATTGATGTGACTGCTGCCAGTTCTTTCTGATAAATTGCTTTGATTAGTTTAGTTACTGACTTGTTTAAATAAGTGGTGTGAATCAGACCTATTATATATACTGTAGAGAGAGAGAGAGAGGACCAAGTCCACACATTATACTTGAAAGAAAGGCTGAAATAGTTACCATATTCTGTGTTAAATATATTGTAGCAGTTCATGTACCTCTCTCTTCAGAATCATGACTCAGATTTACCAACATATCCTGGCTTTAGTATTTTCTGTTAAGGAGATCAATAGTAATCCCCAGATTTTACCCAATGTTACATTGGGCTTCAAAATCTATAATAGTCAATTCACTTCAAAATGGATGTACCATGCCTCAATGGAGCTCCTTTCATCTAAAAACAGATTAATCCCTAATTACAACTGTGACATCCAGAAATATCCAGTAGCAATAATTGGAGGACCTGATACTGATGCATGTCTTCATGTGGCCACCATTCTGCATATCTACAAGTTTCCTCAGGTAACCATGTATGTGGAGTACATATAATATCTGGTTAACTATTTATTCATTTACTTATTTATTTATTTATTTGTCAAACATGTATAGGATAGTAGTAGTTTGTATAAACATAAGTAAAAAGTAACAATAAAAGAGGACAATACGACAGTAGGACAGGGACGGTAGGCACAGTGGTGCGCTTATGCACGCCCCTTACAGACCTCTTAGAAATGTGGAGAGATCGACTGTA
>JALIGW010000046.1:3559824-3699824 GCA_023053685.1 Diadophis punctatus similis
TCTCAATATCTTTTTTATACTGTGGTGACCAAAACTGGATGTAATATTTCAGGTGTGGTCTAACTAAGGCTTTATAGAAGTGGTATTAGTATACCTCACTTGATCTAGATTATATCCCTCTGTTAATGCAATTTAGGATTGCATTGGGTTTTTTGGCTGCCGCTGCACACTGCTGGCTCATGTTTAGCTGGTTGTCCACTAGGACTCCAAGTTCCCTCTCACAGTCACTGCTATTAAGCTCAATAGAATATGATGAATAGACTCAATATGATGAAAATGCACTAGGTTTATGTGAATCTCGAAAGAAATTGGGCAAAGTAATAAATCAATGTGGACATGAAATGGATTCTACCTGATTGAACCAAATAGGCCAGATGATATTATCCTCTGAAATGGTCAGCAGTTGATGTGAGAGTCCATCTCGATCTATGCTTCCCACCTTAACTCTATGGAAGGACTTGTTTGGGAACGTGACCCAGTTTATGATATCAAATCCTCTTACATATTCACCATTTTCATCAAAAGAAATATTGTCCCCAGCACTGTTGTTAAATGAAACACCTCTCAAAAAATGGTGAAGCTAGACAAAATGGGAAAAAGACATAAAACCATGGCATGAACATTTATTGTTCATGCTTAGCTTCTTATCATTCTAAAACAAATAATTAATACGGATTTGCAAGCTTAATCTCTGAACAGATTTCTTACACATTACAAAATGAGTCCTACGGATTGGGCGGCCTATAAGAGCGTAGAAATAAATAAATAAATAAATAAATAAAACATTTATTGAGTTCTTATGGACAAAACATAATACATTTTACTTAATATATTGAAAATTACCAGACCTTGAACAATTACTAGAGTTACTTTTTCTAAAGTTATCTTGAAAATACCATATTGGATATCCATAATGGAAGCATCAATTCACCCCAAGCAGAGCGAATTGGGAAAATATACCAAGATATAATGATATTCTGACAAGTGACGGCAAACTGAAATCAACACAAGATTTTGAGAAACAAGGAATAAAGGTGGATTGGTACGTGAGAATGCAACTACAAGCAAGATTTGAGATAGATAACAAAACAGATGGTATTAACTTAGAAATTACAGAATTGGATGAAATACAGAAGAGAAATTAATAAAAAAAATATATAATTATTTACTTTCTATTGAATTAGAATTTGAACAGGTGAAAGAAACGATGATAAAATGCATGAGATATGTTGGACACACGATAGAAATAGATAAGTGGCAGCAATTGTGGGAAAGAAATTATAAAATGACTATGGCAATAGCATACAAAGAGAATACGTACAAGATGTTTTACAGATGGCATATGTCACCAGAAAGAATAGCAAAAATGTTTAAAGACAAATCTATGAAATGTTGGAAATGTGGACAGACACCGGGTTCTTTTTATCATATGTGGTGGACATGTGCTGAAGCTAAAAGATATTTGAGTGGTATTCAAAATTGGATAGAGAAGATGGTGAAACAAAGTGTTGAACTAAAACCAGAGATATTCTTGTTGGGCATTCTGCCAGAGAAATTTGACAAAGAAGAAACATATTTAATTGTAGATATAGTGACTGCTGCTCAAATTGCATATGCACAAAAATGGAAATTAAATACAATACCGACCAAAGGAGAAGTCCTTAAAAAATATGGATTGTGCAGAAATGAACAGTTTGACAATGAAAATTAAAGATAAAGAAGACTTGGAATATTATAAAGTATGGGTGAAATTTTATGAGTGCTTAGAAAAAGAATATAGATAGGGATTTAACTTATTGTGAATAAAAGAAAAGAAAATGGGGAAATGATTTGCATAACCCAGATGACGAAACTAGAAAGGAGGTAGCACAAAATAAATAACATATACCTAAAATGAAGGTGTAATAGCATAGATATGAAGCTAAGAAATAAGAAGCACAAAAATAAAATTGATAAATCTAGAGAAGTATGGAAATATCTTATTGATATCTTATCTTATCTTATGATAATAGCTATAATATATAACTATATATTTTTATGCAGATTAGAATAAGGCCTATCAATAGTATACCTGAAAATAAAAAAAAATTGGTATTTCTGGAAAATCAAAACTATAGTTCAATGTAGTTGCTTACAATAGACAACAGTTCCTATAAAATATTTTGTTAGAAAGCCCAACTGAACTAGAGAAATGTATTTTTCTGTTCAGAAATGAGACATGATCTCAATATATTTGACAGAAACATTAAGTCATAAATCTAACTGGTGAGGTTTTATAAAGAGATTTCTTTTGAAAAACTTAAAAAATGGATCAGAAGATTTAAATTGACTATTGGACTAGACTTCTTCCTCTGCACCAATTTTTCTTGTTGAAAAATAGTACAAATCCAAAACTAAATGAAGTTCTGCAATGTTTGTTATCTATTTTTTGAAAGATAATGGAGAGATGCAACATGGAGAAAGATTCAAATGAAGGAATATAACTCACACCCAATTTGGAATAAACTTTTGGGGAATGACATCACACTGGATAAGAACTATCTCTCTCTCCCCCTCTCTCCCCCCCTCTCATCTCTCTCCCCCTCTCTCTACCTCTCTCTCACACATCTCTCTCCCCCTCTCTCTCATATCTTTTTTTCTCTCTCTGACATATCTCTCCCCATCTCTCTTTCTCTCCCTCTCACCCTCTCTCTTTCTATCTCCCCCCTCTTCCCCCTCTCTCTCATCTCTCCCTCCCCCTCTCTTTCTCTCCCCCTTTCTCTGTCTCTCTCATCTCCCCTCCCCCTCTTTTTCTCTCTCCTCTCTCTCTTTTTCTCCCCCTCTCTCTTTCTCTCTCTCATCACTCTCCCCCTCTGTCTCTCTGTCTCTCATCTCCCCCCTCTATCTGACATCTCTCTCTCTCTCTCTCTCTCTCTCTCGTCTCTCCTCTCTTCTCTCTCTCTCTCTCTCTCTCTCTCGTCTCTCTCTCCTCTCTCTCTCTCTCTCTCTCTCTCTCTCCTCTCTCCTCTTTCTCTCTCTCCCTTCTCTTTTTCTCTGTCTGTCTGTCTGTCTCTCATTCTGATTTTCCGGCGGTCTCTGGGACTTGTTGGTGCTGGACGCTTTGCTCCCGCTCTGGAATTTGGAGCAAATCTCCATCCCCCACCCTTCCCTTCTCAGGCCATGTGAGGGGAGGGCGAGGGGCAGGCCAGCCACTGGTGGATTCAGCTGACAGGAAGCCACAGCAGGGGGAAGAATGAGCCACAGGTTGCCGACACCCATTGCTTCAGCCCACCTGCACTGCCCCACCTTGCACCATTACCTCGTTCTGGCCATCAAGGGCTGTGCTGCAAAGTTGCAAGTTTCATGTAACTCCCTCTACGGCAGAGATTTCTAATTCCACCATGAGCTGCCTGGCCATTCCCATATTCCAGAGCTCTAGTCACAGGACTGGCCAGTAGTCATCCCGGAGCAGCTCCTCCACCCGGGTGCGCCGCGGACCACCAAAATTTTCTTTCAGACCACTGGTTGGTGGCCTATGGAATATAGAGTAGGGAGCAGCTGACTCCAAACTTTTTCTCTGCGGGTTTGAGCCACAGATATTCATATATGCATGCAACTTGAAGAAAAAAAAGATACCATATTTTCCCCAAAACAAGACCCTGTCTTATATTTTTTGCCACCAAAAAAGGCACCAGGTCTTATTTTTTTTGGGGGGGGGGGGGTTTGTCATCCACTGCGTGCATCACCCTCCAGCCTCCTTTTGTCTATCAGAGGCCTTCGGGAACTTCTTCAGCTTCAAATAGTTGCAGCCAGGCCTCGCACATCATGGCCCATTTCTTCTGCAGCTAGCAAGGTTTTCCTGAAGGCCTCACCCAATAGCAGAGCTGTGGATTGATCCAGGAAAGCCTTGCTGGCTGCAGATGATGGCCGAAATGTGCGAGGCCTGGCTGCAACTATTTGAAGGTAAGCAGTAGGGCAGCTCCATCACCACCCATCCTTACCCTAGCTTAATTTTTATGCATGCATCCTGGAGTGTGCAGGGTCTTAATTACGGCTTATTTTGGAGGTATTGGCGCACACGTGTAAAAATCAAGCTAGGACTTACTTTCTGAGTAGGTTGTATTTTCAGGAAAACACGGTACTTCTTCATGGAAATATGAATATCTCTGGCACAAATATCTCACAATTTTTCATAAAACACACAAAAGTGATAACGTTACTGTTCTATCAATAGATATGGGAAGATAACTTGCACTATTCCGATAAGGAGATTTACCTTCCACAACTGTTGTTTCAGAATTTTCCAAGTCATTCCTGATCTTTGCTGGTCTATGGATGAATACAGGGCATGCAAAGCATGTGCAATAGCATAGACAGCATTGTAGACACAGTAACTGTGGGCAGACATCCTTGCTTCAAAAACAGTCATGGGAAGAGCCTGCAGTTTCTCCAGTCCAGTGCAGATATTCTGGTCCACTGACTCAGTAGAAGAGTTTATAATCACACAATCAAATAACTGCTGCCAGATTTCTTTCAAGAAGCCATCTCCTTTATGCAAAATAGGGTTCCTCATCTGAACAAATTTTTCAAATCCTGACACTTCCTTAGATTGGACTGCCAGGGATATAGCACCATGGAGGAAATTCATGCTCCAGTTTCTTTGAAACAGGCCTGATGTAAAATCCACATCTGCAGTCATGATCCAGATCTTTCTTTTTTCCCCTGCGATATCATCATCTTCTGTAATTTCGAGTATAACCCATAAAAACACTATACTTTGAAATTCTCCATGGAAGATAATAGCATTCGCTCTGCTATTCAACGCAAGGCACATTTTTGCATGGGTTGCCTCCAAAACCATATCAAGCTCACCTAACACCCCACCAGATAACTCTTCAATGAAATCAAAGCAGATGCCATGCTGTGAAAAGAAAGGTAATACCTTCCGGAGCAATACTTCTGTTTGACTGCCAATGCTAAAATAAAATATGCCAATCCATGTCCATTTGAAATGTAGTAAGAGCTGAAGAATCCCATCATATTGATAATCAGCATTGGGGAACATCGAATAGAAGGAAATTGCTTGATTTATTCTCTTCATCTCTGGAGCAGAAGAATAGGCAAGCTAAGAGAATATATTTATAAAGGAAGAAGGATAAAAACATGATAGGACAAGGGTTTGTTTCAGATTGCGATGATAAAAAAAGATATTGAGACTCTAGAAACTGTGTAGGAAGGGCAACAAAGATGATTAGTGGACTGGAGCCTAAAACATATGAAATACAGTTGCAGGAATAGGGTAGGTCTAGTTTCATTTATTTATTTATTTATTTATTTTGGAATTCTTATATGCCGCCCAACTCCCTAAGGACTCAGGGCGGCGTACAACAGTGAAAAATACAAGAATAACCAAATCTAAAATGTTAGTTAAAAGCAAATATAAAAATTAAAACACAGTATAAAAGATCATCAACAGCCATTCAACATCATACATACTTGGGGGGGTGAGCTCGAGTGAATTAAGCTCTACCCCCCGCCTGCAGGAAAAGCCTTATTCATGAAAATAAGGATGAGGGGTGACATGATAGCAGTGTTCCAATATCTAAGGGGGATGCCACAAAGAAGAGGGAGGTCAACCTATACTCCAAAACACCAAGGCAGGACAAGAAGCAATGGATGGAAACTTATCAAGGAGAGAACCAATGTAGAACTAAGGAGAAATTTCCTGAGAGTTAGAACAATTAGTCAGTGGAACAATGTGCTTCCAGAAGTTGTGGGTTCTCCATCACTGGAGGTTTTTAAGGAGAGATTGGCCAGCCATTTATCTGAAATGTGTAGGGTTTCCTGCTTGAGCAGGGGGTTGTATTAGAAGACCTCCAAGGTCCCTTCCAATTCTTTTGAAGGAAATTGTGATTTACATTTCTTTTTCTTTTCTTTCTTTCTTTCTTTTTGCTTTAATCAAGGGTATTGTGATTTCTAAATCTGCACTGCCTATCTTTGACTGAAATCACATCATCCTGATAGTAAATAATGCCTTTTATGCACTCTTAAATTGAAGCCTGTTGATTAAAATAGTTAGCTATGTAATTATTAAGGAAAAATAAAGTTCAGTGTAATTCCTAGGCTAAAACATATGAAGAACAGTTGCAGGAACTGGGTATGTCTAGTTTAATGAAAAGAAGGACTAGGGGAGACATGATAGCAGTGTTCCAATATCTCAGGGGTTGCCACAAAGAAGAGAGAGTCAAACTATTTTCCAAAGCATCTGAAGGTAGAACAAGAAGCAATGGGTGGAAACTAATCAAGGAGAGAAGCAACTTAGAACTAAGGAGAAATTTCCTGACAGTTAGAACAATTAATCCGTGGAACAGCTTGCCTCCAGAAGTTGTGAATGCTCCAACATTGCAGGTTTTTAAGAAGATGTTGAATAACCATTTGTCTGAAGTGGTGTAGGGTTTCCTGCCTAAGCAGGGGGTTGGACTAGAAGACCTCCAAGGCCCCTTCCAACTCTATTTTTCTATTCTATTCTATTCTATTCCTAATCATAACTGAATTTCAAAATTTATTCAATCAACCAACCAACCAACCAACCAACCAACCAACCAACCAA
The DNA here is from genome assembly GCA_023053685.1 of Diadophis punctatus similis. NCBI lineage: Eukaryota > Metazoa > Chordata > Lepidosauria > Squamata > Dipsadidae > Diadophis > Diadophis punctatus. The sequence goes on from JALIGW010000046.1 coordinate 3,566,414, forward strand.
CCAACCCACCCACCCACCCATATTTTGGCCTATTCCCTTACTGAATTCAATATTAGGTTTATTGTGTTCAAATAGTGTTCAAATAGGCATTCTGCAACCAGAATCCTTTTGTATGTAACAAGCTAGGGGATTGTGAAAGGTTTCTTCCGTGTCTTCTGCTTCATGAACAAGATCTACCTGTACAATCTTGTATTTACTCAGAATAGTTGCTATGGGAAGAAAATAATTTGAGTTCGGTCCCCCAATGACTGCTATGAGATTGTTGTCGAAGTCACATTTGTAGTTTGGGATGAACCTGTCTGGTGTGGCTAGAATTTCCATTGATGCTGCATATGTTAGTTTTGGATTAAAATAGTTGTTATAGATGTTGAAGCCCAGGGTAACATTGGACAAGATCTGGGAATTTCCACTGATCTCCTTTACAGCAAATACCAGAGCCAAGATGTGTTGATAGGTCTGAGTTAGTAATCTGCAATTCCATTCAAAAATAGAAATAATTCAATTCATATCAAATACATTGGAAATATCTTCAGATACATACATTAATTTGATACTACCATTAATCTGAAAGCAAATAAATAGTAGAAAAATAAACCTACCATTAATTGTACTTCTAAAAAAATATTCTGAACGAATCCTTCATATAGTTAATGCTAGCCATTTTTAAACCTCAACAATCTTCATCATTCTGTTACAGAGAGAGAGAGAGAGAGAGAGAGAGAGAGAGAGAGAGAGAGAGAGAGAGAGAGAGAGAGAGAGAGAGAGAGATGATGATGATGATGATGATATATAGATACAGACATAGACATAGACATAGACATATAGGAAAACTTTCTTCGAGTCTTTCAAAAATATAAAGCTTGGAAATTTATCTGGGAAACCTTTTTGCTAATTAGTTTATATATGTTTTATTTTATCTGGTTATTGACCACACTAAATATTCTCTCTCTCTCTCTCTCTCTCTCTCTCTCTTCCACTCCTTCTCATCTCCTCTTTCAAGTATCAATCTACCCCACCTCCACTCCCCTACAAAATAACAAACAAGCTATACTATCATCACTTCTGATTATTATCAGGACAGAGACATAACATAGGTCTAAATATCCAACTCTTTACATGTATTCAACAAAAAGGTCTTGAAAAGGATGTCTTCTGAATGAGAACTTCTCTGAAACAACAAAGCTGTTAGAAATTATGCCGCCAAGAATGAAGTCTCCTGGTTCATGGTATTTATGAAGAATTGAACTGGGATCACTGGTTTGGCATTTCGAAAAAGAAACTTTGCAAACCCCCCAGGAAGCATCCCTAATACCAACATCCCAATTGTAAGATATGACAATATTTCTGTAAAAAGTCTATCCATTTCCCCCATGACAGTGGGAGTATTCTCCAACTGAGTAACCAGGATTCACTGGAAAGCCTTCTAGCTACTAAGCTACAAGTTTCCTGTATTTATAGTTGCAAAGACCAAAGGAAATGTTGCATTGTAGAGGGAATTGCCATGTTGAAAAGCGATATCAATCAAGATCATAAGACAGGGCAAAAGATTATCTTACCAGAGTTCTTCATTATTCATACCAGTGAGGAAAGAAATATGTTTATCCAGGTGTTGGCACAGAAACTCTTCAACTTATTCCCAGGATGCAATTAGGCCATGTTTTGCAATGACTTCCCAAATATTGTCAAGGGAAAACACTGATCACAACAGATGAGGAACTTTTGAAGAACCCTTTTCATGAGATTCACACGAAGTTAGGAAACCTTGTTTGTATTTTTGCATTGCAATGAAATAGGGCTATATCCTAGCTGCTCTTCTTTTTAAGTTATATGTTAACTAGTCACCCCTGAACGAAAGGAGAAAGCAGACTTCCTAATGGACAGCTGGCTCTACTTTTTATGATGATGTAGCTATGGGTTCCTGAATCTACGATGGCCTGAGAAGAAGTCTACAGCCCCTGGGGGATTTCTGTAAGGAAGAAAGTCTGGTGCTAAATGATTCCAAAACCCATTCTCCATAGTGGGTGGAGCTAGCCGCCAAGATTGGGTATTGGCACAGCCTTCTAGCCAATTATGACTGAGTCTGGAAAAGTATAAAAGGTGGCTCTAGGCCTAGATTCCCTCTCTTTTGACTCAGTCACAGCCATTGACTAAGTGCCTTTTTCATCATCTATCTTCCATTAATAATTGTAATTTTTTGGTTCTATTCAGAATTATTATTATTATTATTATTATTTTATCCTTTCCCTTTCGAGCTCCTCAGGCCCCCCTTTTCTATATGGCTATACCTGGGTGAAGCAGTTGGCCGCAAGTCTGACTGCTGCTCGCCCCTCCAGCCGAAGGCCCAGCAAGATTTTTGTTTTTTCTTTTTCTCCATACATTAATTTCCGGCTGTGGAGGGAGTGGGAAAGGGCCCCCTTATCACCACACGGGCAGCGGTGACCTCACCGCACATCTGGGCATGGAGCGAGGCTTGTATTTTTCTTTTTCTGTCTCCTTGCCAGACACCAAGGGCCAACCTGACAGGTGAAGGCCTCTAACGTTGGTTTTCACAGCTGCTAGCCTGCCTGGGAGAGCCGAGGGGCCGAGGGGCAGAGCATGCTGGCAGATTAAATTTTTGGGTGCCTTGGCATCTGGCCAGTCCAGCGCAAGCGGTCCGAGCCACTAACGAGCCTTCTGATCCCCAGCTGACTCTCAAAGATAAAGGGATCGGAAGCGCTGAAGACCTCGCTCGCAGCCAGGCCGGATTCGCGCAAGCCATCCGGACCGTTTTTGATGCTGCCTATAAACAGCTGATTGTAACCTTGGCCAGACTTGCGCAAGCGGTCAATGCCTCAAATAGCCTCTGTACACCAGCTGCTGTGCCCGAGAAGCTGACAGACAATTTGGCCAGACTTGCGCAAGCGGTCAGCGCCCAGCCAAGCCTCCAAACGTCAGCTGGAGACCTTCAAAGAGCTGAAAGCAATATTTTTGCTGGTTCCTTTTTTGTTCCCTGTCTTGTGCCTGCTTGCAGAGGAAGCTGGCAATCTGGGTGCTGCTTGCTGAGGGCTTGTTCCCTCTTTTTTTTTGCTTGAAACTTCAGAAATCAGTCAGTCTGCTCCAGGGGACTCAGAAACTGACAGTTAGTGGCTAGGCCTTAGCAGACTCCTTTCTCCTCAGCTGGAACTAATTGCCTCAGGAGACAGTCAGCCATTTTAGGAGTGCCTCGTGGGTGGCCGCCATTTTGAATTACACAGGACCGCCCACTTCAAAAAATTTTCTCTTTTCTTTGAGGCCTCCTTTATTTAACTTGCCTTCTGTGCAATGGCTGACAAGAGCCAGCAATCTGGCAAGGCTCCTTTGATCCAAGGCCCTGTCGGTACCTGTCTCTAGTGCCTGGGCCGTCTGCTTCCATTTGAGCTCCTCTGCATTGCTCAGCCTGGTAAGTGTGCAGGCAGTCTTGAGAGTGCCGGTGGCCATCTTGAAGCCTCCCACAGGGTGGCAGCCATTTTGATTGCCCTCAGAATTGAAGGCACTAAGGACGTGGCCTTTTTGTTTCAAATACAAAAGTGGGCAGAGACCATATTGAAGCCACATCAAGGGCGGTGGCCATTTTGGATGCCCTTTCTTGCCGGTGGGCATTTTTAAGGCCTAGTATGGGCATTGGCCATTTTGAAAGACCAACTAAGGGCAACTGCCATCTTGTTGACCTCATTTAAGGGCGGTGGCCATTTTAAGTGACTGTTTGGACCTACTAATTTACCCAGGCCTTTCTGAGGCCTACCTTGTTGACAGAGGCCTTAGATAAATATGGATACTGTTATTCTAATTGAGCTGACAAAAATTCAGACTAGCTGCCTGTAGGTCTGCCTCAGGAGTACCTGTTAAAGCATCAACTTAGAATGAAGATTCTATCTATATTTTAAAAATGGCTTGAACAAGGGCTTTCAGCAGAATTTAGAAGTAGTAAGCTACAGATCTCACATAAAAGGAACAAATGAGCCTAGTGAGTAACTCCAGTAACAGTTTAAAACCAAGCTTTTTTTTCTGGAGTCTGTGAGCCCAGCATAACTGGAACTATATACAATGTATATAACTATATATAAACTATCAATTTTTTCCAGTATTTGAAAGTATCAGTTTTTCATGAACTGAACTTTAAGACAAAGAGACCATGATTTGTAAATTGGAGTTGATTTTAAAATGATGCCTTTTACAAAGGATATTGCCCCATCCAGAGTACTCTGCCCTACTCATTCCTACCTAGCATCCCCCAGGAAGGATGCCAGGGAATTCTCATTAGCTCCCTCTGGCATTTGGAACCAGACAGCCCCACACTCCAGACAACTCCACCCACAAGCCAAAATCAACCTACTGCTCAATCAGCAGCAGCTCAAGCGGATGTCCAAGCTAGGTCAATGGAGTCCACGGTGGTGACACGCCAGATGACCTGGCTTTGCAGCTGGCCAATTGACATGCGGTACAAGTGGAAATTAGCCTCTGCCCCGATCACCGGGCAGTCCTTGTTTGGTGAGGCCCTGAATCCCATCCTGCTTGAGACTAAGGACAAGCGCAAGGTCCTTCCCTCAGCCACCCAGAAAGCCCCTTTCTGTGCCACCCCCTTACCAAAGAGGGCTTCCAGGGGGGCCTTCCAGTCTTCCAATAGACATCAGGGTAACTACTAGGGACAGTATCAGGGGCATAGCCAAGGGCAATGCAGTTCCCATCAGAGATTCTCTTCGGGCCAACCCTTCAGGGGTAACCAATTCATACGGCCCTTTAGAGGGGCCGGCGGTCGCCCTTTCCACCAGAACAAGTAACCTCCGGCCGATCCTCCCACAGGGGGTCGCCTGGCTCCCTATGCCAGTGGATGGGAGGAAATCACCAATGATGCATGGGTTTGTGAGACCCTGGCTTCAGCGCTCTCACTTGAATTCATTTCCACGCCCACCCCCCGAGGTTCTTCTCCGCTGCCTCTTGTCATCAAATTCTGCAAAACGGGTCCTCATGAATCAGGCCATCCAGCACATCCTGGACATTCGAGTCATCCACCAGGTACCTGAGGACCAACAGGGGCAGGGCTTCTACTCCATGTTGTTTGTAGTGCCCAAATCCTCGGGAGGATGGAGAGCCATTTTGGACCTCAAGTGTCTCAACAGGTATGTCATCCATTAAAAAAAAATTCAAAATGCACACCCTGAAATCAACTCTGGCAAGTGCTCGGAAGGGAATCTACTCACATCCATAGATCTCTTGGAGGATTACCTCCACATCCCAATTCGGCCATCTCACCGCCAATACTTACGGTTTTGCTATGCAGGGGTGCATTATGAATATGGGGCGCTCCACTTTGGCCTGTCCTCAGCGCCAAGGGTCTTCACCTAGGTCCTGGCAGCCTTGACCGCTCACTCAGATCCATTTCCATTAGGATCCAGTGCTATCTGGACGATATTCTCATCTCCTCAGCCTCCCCTTCTCAGGCTGAGAGAGATGTCCAGGTAGTGCTTAACACGCTGGAACTCCATGGCTTCTTGGTCAACCGATCCAAGAGTCAGCTTGTCCCCGCCACCAGAATTGTCCATCTGGGTGCAATCATTGATTCCCTGGGGTGTAAGGTGTACCTGTCCCAGGATCGGAGAGACAGTCTATTGGCTTTAACCCAGCAAGTTCTGAGGCAAAACTCATCTCCACTGAATTTGCTGTCCTCCCTCCTGGGCAAGATGATTTCGGCCATTCACATTGTCCCATGTCTGTCACACTCCAGAGACCTCCAATGGCTCCTTTCCTATCAGCGTCAGGGAAGGGCCCATTCCCCAGTCAAAGTGAGAATCCAGCCCTCAATCAGGAAGTCTCTGATTTGGTGGACCACCTCTGCTGTCCACAGGGGCACCTGCTTCCTTCCCCCAAGATAAATCTTAGTCACCACCGATGACAGCCTATTGGGTTGGGGGGCACATGCGGAAGCACAGGTGGCACAGGGCACATGGTCGTTAACTGAGACAACTCTAAGCATAAACGTTTTGGAGCTACGGGCTGTGTTCCTTGCTCTGCAGCAGTTCAGACCTCTTGTGGAGAAATCTCATGTCATGATACTTACTGACAATGTGGCCACCAAGGTCCACATAAACAGACAGGGTGGGACTATGTCAGGACAGCTCATGTCAGAGGCCCTGTGGTTGGGGCTATGGGCAGAACAATACCTATTGTCTCTTTCTGCTGAACACATCTCTGGGGTAAGCAACGTCAGGGCAGACTGGCTCAGCCGGAACCAGATAGACCACTCAGAGTGGAGCTTACACCCAGACCTTTTCCACCAACTTGTGGGTCAATTCAGTCAACCTGTGATGGACCTTTTTGCCACCCCGGGGAATGCCCAGCTGCCCAGGTTTCTGTCCCAGTATCAAACTCAGGGGGCGGAAGGGGTGGACGCCCTCCGCTGCACCTGGCCTCAGGGGTTGCTTTACGCTTTTCCCCCCATCCCCATCATTCCGCAGGTCATCTGGAAACTCCTGGAAGAAAGAGCCAAGGTGGTACTTCTGGCACCCGACTGGCCAAGGCGAGCCTGGTATGCCGACCTGGTCTCCTTGTCGGTCTCACCCCCTTGGAGGATCCCTCCGACAGAGTGATCCAGGGGTCAGTGCAGCATCCAGAGCCGCACTGGTTGCAACTGACCACCTGGCACTTGAGCGGCTCACTCTGAGGAGCCGCCAAATCCCTGAGGACGTTATGGAGGTCTTGCTTGACTCTCGCAGACCGTCCACGCATCGTATTTATGCAGCCTCTTGGAAGGCTTTCTGCTCATGGTGCTAGGGAGGGTTATTCCCCACTGGATCTTTCGGTCATAAATGTCCTTTAATTCCTACACCAGGGGCTAGCTAAGGGTCTTTCCCCAAGTACCCTCAACCGCCAGATTGCTGCCCTGTCCATGGTGCTGTCTTGTCCCTCTCTGGGGAAATTCTCTGCTCACCCCTTAGTCTCCAGGTTCCTAAAGGGCGCAATGAATAGATGCCCTCCTGTAGTGCATAGGTATCCCACCTGGGACTTGTCCAAAGTGTTATTAGCACTCATGGGGGGCGCCTTTGAGCCTTTGCACTCCGTCTCTCTGGCCCACCTAACATACAAGGTGGTTTTCCTGGTGGCTGTCACCTCTGCCCATCACATTTCCGAACTGGCAGCCCTTTCCATCAGGAGTGACCTCTGTGTGTTCCACCAGGACAGGGTGGTTTTGCGGTTGGATCCCACCTTTCTGCCAAAGGTAAACTCTTACTTTCATTGGGCTCAGGAGGTGGTATTACCTTCCTTTTACCCTTCTCCATCCTCAGACATTGAAAGACAGTGGCACCTCCTGGACGTGAGGCGCGCACTGGACACTTACATACAAAGGACCTCTGCCTTTCGCAAGACTGAGGCCTTGTTTGTCTCTTTCCACCACACTTCCTTGGGGAGGAAAGCATCCTCTGTCATGGTGGGTTGGTGGATTCGTAATGTCATTAACACTGCATATGAACAAATGTCCTTGCCATGACCCACCAGGATTACGGCCCATTCCAGTGCAGCCACCACTGCGGCTTGGAACACGAGGGCTTCCATCGAGGAGATCTGCCAGACTGCCACTTGGGCATCTCCAACACCATTTGTCCGGCACTACAGACTGGACACTTTCGCCTCTCAGGAGGCTGACCTTGGGCGCAGAGTGCTGGAACAGGTAACATTGGAGGGCGGTGGTCCCAGCCAGAATCAGGAGGCCCTCCCTGGGGACTAAATTACTTTGGTATGTCCCAATCTTGGCGGCTAGCTCCACCCACTATGGAGAATGAGACGTTGTACTTACCTGAGACGTCCATTCTCGTAGGGTGGAGCTAGCCGCCAAGTCCCTCCCTTCTAACGTGTTCTGGCTGGACGAGGAGCCTATTACTCGTATAGTCATTAGGTATCTAGGTGTATTAGTGTACATAGTTATCTTCTCTCTGTAGGTAGTTAGGTTAGGTAGTTAGGTCTCTCACATATCAACTCATGTGTAATTTTCTGTGATTGGACAGTTAATAAACTTGTTAGATTGATGGCACTTGAGTCTGGCATTTATCCCTCGTCAAAAGAGGGGGAATCTAGGCCTAGAGCCACCTTTTATACTTTTCCAGACTCAGTCATAATTGGCTAGAAGGCTGTGCCAATACCCAATCTTGGCAGCTAGCTCCACCCTACGAGAATGGACGTCTCAGGTAAGTACAACGTCTCAATTTATCATTGCCTGATGAACAAGAGTACATTTCTTCTGTCAAAATACTGGAATATATCCCAACCTTCTGCAATCTGGAATGAACCAATTATATCTAATTTTCAAAAAGTAAGTAAAAATGTGAAGGACATACTACAGGGGTGTCAAACTCAATTTCATTGAGGGCTGCATAAGGGTTGTGTTTGACCCTGGGGGCCGAGGTGGGTGTGGCCAGGGTGGGCACCTGTGGTGGCCAATGCTAAGACAGGACTTCCCTCAGACCCTCCCTCCCTCTCATTATAATCTTTCTTTCTTTCTTTCTTTCTTTCTTTCTTTCTTTCTTTCTTTCTTTCTTTCTTTCTTTCTTTCTTTCTTTCTTTCTTTCTTTCTTTCTTTCTTTCTTTCTTTCTTTCTTTCTTTCTTTCTTTCTTTCTTTCTTTCTTTCTTTCTTTCTTTCTTTCTTTCTTGCTTCCTTCCCTTCCCTTCCCTTCTTTTTCCTTCCCTCTTCATTCTCCATCCCTGTTCCTTCTCCCCTTTCCTTCTTTTTCCTTCCTTCCTTCCTTCCCATCTTTCCTTCTTTTTCTTTGTCTTTCCTCTTTCCCTTTCTTTTTTCCTGTCCCTTCTTGGATGCTCAAATGCAAAAGGGAAAACATTTATCCTTTTGTTTTGTTTTTAGTTTGTTTTGCTAACCCTCTGCCAGCGAAAAAGGAGCATTTCATTTTCACTTGCAGAAGCACCATGGGCCAGATCTAAGCACCCTGCAGGCCAGATTTGGCCGGGGGCCTTGAGTTTGACACCCCTGACATACTAGGTCTTTTTCATGCTAAAGGTTCATGAACACACTTGCTGCCATAATATATTTAAAGTACAAATAAAGTAAATAATATTAATAATATAATATAATATAATATAATATAATATAATTAATATAATATAATATAATATAATATAATATAATATAATATAATATAATATAATATAATATAATATAATATAATATAATATAATATAATATAATATAATATAATATAATATAATATAATATAATATAATATAATATAATATAATATAATATAATATAATATAATATAATATAATATAATATAATATAATATAATATAATATAATATAATATAATATAATATAATATAATAATACAATACAATAATAGTATAGTATAGTATAGTATAGTATAGTATAGTATAGTATCGTATCGTATCGTATCGTATCGTATCGTATCGTATCGTATCGTATCGTAACGTAACGTAACGTAACGTAACATAACATAACATATTTAAAGTACAAGTACAAGTAAAGTAAAGTAAAGTAAAGTAAAGTAAAGTAAAGTAAAGTAAAGTAAAGTAAAGTAAAGTAAAGTAAAGTAAAGTAAAGTAAAGTAAAGTAAAGTAAAGTACAGGTACAGGTACAGGTACAGGTACAGGTACAGGTAAAGTGCAAGCTATTTCACCCAAAGCCCTTAGATATTATTAACTCAAGATTCGGTAGAGCCCTATTCTCAGGTTTCTTGGGGTTTCTGTTTGTTTGTTTGTTTTGCCTTTGATTAAGTGTTGATTCCTGGCAACTGCCTGGAGAAGTCTCTTGAAGAAATCTTGCCAAGAAGTTTCCTTGGCAAGATTTCAGAAGAGGTTTACCCTTGCCACCTTCTTCCTAAGGCTAAGGCAGATTTTTCCCTCTTGCTAGAAAGCCAAAATCCAGAATGATTTACAACAAATGGACTTCTTGTGTAGAGGCTGTATTGTTCCGGTGTTTCCCTCAGGTCCACTCTAGGAGCGGGAACAAAGGAGAGCTGCGATTGGCTGCCCCGTTTGACAGGCAACTATAAAAGGCAGCTGCTCAGAGAGCATTCTGTTAGCAATGTTTCTGTGAGTTGTCAATAAACGTTAACATGTTAGCTTCTTAATGTTGTCTTGCCTCAATTCTTGCACCCAGCCTGGTTCACCCAACAGAGCAGAGGCTTTTGGGGTGTGGAACTATTAGGAGCTAGAAACAATTTGGAGGCTTGAGATAGTTCTCCAGATAAAGTGAGCAATGTTAGGCAACCAAATTTATTTATTTATTTATTTATTTATTTATTTATTTATTTATTTATTTATTTATTTATTTATTTATTTGTTTGTTTGTTTGTTTGTTTGTTTGTTTGTTTGTTTATTTATTTATTTATTTATTTATTTATTTATTTATTTATTTATTCATTCATTCATTCATTCATTCATTCATTTTTATTCATTCATTCATTCATTCATTCATTTATATTTATTTATTTATTTATTTATTCATTCATTTATATTTATTTATTTATTTATTTATTTGTTTGTTTGTTTGTTTGTTTGTCAACAAGTGCAAGGAATCAGGACACATGAAAAAATGGCACAAATGAATGGATATAAAGAAGCAAAACATGGCCATAAACACATAAAATGAATACATACTGTGCGATCTGGATGGGGAGAAACCGACTCAGGCTCAACCCTTCCAAGACGGAGTGGCTGTGGTTCCCAGCGTCTCGATATAGTCAGATGATTCCATCTCTGACTATCGGGGGCGAGTCTCTAGCCCCCGCCGAAAGGGCTCGCAATCTGGGTGTCCTCCTGGATCCACAGCTGTCCTTAGAGGACCATCTGACAGCTGTGACCAAGGCAGCCTTTTATCAGGTCCACCTGATACGCCAGTTGCGGCCCTTTCTGGATCGGGATTCCCTGTGCACAGTCACCCATGCCCTAGTCACGTCGCGTCTGGACTACTGTAACGCTCTCTACATGGGGCTCCCCATGAAGAGCACCCGCAGGCTCCAACTGATCCAGAATGCAGCTGCGCGTGTGGTTTCGGGGGCTAATTGGCGCTCCCATATAACACCCCTCCTGTGCGAGCTGCACTGGCTTCCGGTGGTCTACCGGGTGCGCTTCAAGGTGCTTGTTACCACCTTTAAAGCGCTCCATGGCATTGGACCTAGGTATCTCCGAGACCGCCTGCTGCCACAAACTACCTCCCATCGACCAGTGTGCTCTCACAGAGAGGGCCTCCTCGGGGTGCCATCAGCCAAGCAGTGTAGGCTGGTGACGCCCAGGGGGAGGGCCTTCTCTGTGGGAGCACCCACCCTCTGGAATCAGCTCCCCCCAGACTTAAGAACCATTCATGACCTGTCCACCTTCCGCCGTGCCCTCAAGACGTATTATTTTTATCAAGCCGGGCTGGCGTGAAAAAGTTTTTGGGGTTTTTAAAATTTTAAGATTTTACCAAATTTTAATTGTATTAAATCACGGCCACATTGAATATTTTATTTTAATTGTATATATATTTTAATGTTTATATTGTGTTTTTACTTGGCTGTTCACCGCCCTGAGTCCTCTGGAGAAGGGCGGTATATAAATCTAATTAAACTAAACTAAACTAAACATACAAATGGGTACAGTAGGACAGGGATGGTAGGCATGCTGGTGCGCTTATGCATGCCCCCTTAGGGACCTCTTAAGAAATGTGCAAGGTCCACAGTAGACAGTTTAAGGTAAAAGGTATGGGGGTTAGAGAAACTAACAACAGGATCAGGTAAAGTGTTCCAGACATTTACTACTCTATTGCAGAAGTCGTATTTCCTGCAATCAAGATTAGAGCGGATTTCATTTAGTTTGTATCTATTGATAGCCCTAGTGTTATTGCTGTTGAAATTAAACTAGTTGCTAATAGGTGGGATGTTAAGGTAGATGATCTTGTGTAGTAAGCTTAGGTCGGAATGTAGACGGCGTAGTTCAAGGTTACCAGGCCTAAAATTTCAAGTCTACTGGAATAAGGAATTTTATTCCTTATTCTGAAGTGGTGCAGTGGTTAAATGCTGCGACTGCAGGCTGACTGCTAAATTCAGTAGTTCAGCTGTTCAAATCTCACTAGGCTCAAGGTTGACTCAGACTTCCATCCTTCTGAGGTCGGTAAAATGAGGACCCAGATTGTTGGGGGCAATATGCTGAACTCTGTAAACTGCTTAGAGAGGGCTGTAAAGCACTATGAAGCGGTATATAAGTCTAAGTGCTATTGCTATTGCTATTGCAAGTAGAGGAGTTGAGTATTCTTCTTGTAAAATACCTCTGGACCCTCTCTAATGTATTAATGTCTGAAATACAGTGTGGGTTCCAGGCAGGTGAGCAGTATTCAAGGATAGGTCTGGCAAAGATTTAGTATGCCCTAGTTAGAAGTATAACGTTGCCAGAGAGAAAACTTTGTAAAATAAGGTTGACAACTCTTAATGCTGTTTTAGCAACTTAGGACTAAGACTCAGGGGCGAGTCTTAGTCCTGTTATTTGGGAGGAGTTTGAGCCTATCACTCCTGATGATGTGGACAAGTCCATAGGAGCGATGAGCGCCTCCACTTGTTTATTGGACCCACGCCGTTCTTGGCTGGTCTCAGCCAGCAGGGAGGTGACACGTGGCTGGCTCCAGGCTGTTGTGATTGCATCTTTGAGAGAGGGGTCCATCCCGCAGCCCTTAAAAGCTGCGGTGGTGAGGCCCCTCCTCAAGAAGCCTTCCCTGGACCCAGCAGATTTAAAGAACTTCCGTCCAGTCTCCAATCTACCCTTTGTGGGTAAAGTTGTTGAGAAAGTGGTGTCACTCCAACTCCTGCGGTTATTGGAGGACACTGATTATCTGGATCCCTTTCAATTGGGTTTCAGGCACGGCTACAGTATGGAGACTGTTTTGGTCGCTCTGATGGATGATCTCTGGCAAGCCCGGGATGGAGGTCACTCCTCCATCCTGGTGTTACTTGACCTCTCAGCAGCTTTCGATACCATTGACTATGGTATCCTTCTGTGTCATCTTGGGGAGGTGGGAGTAAGAGGCACTGTTTTATGGTGGTTCTCCTCCTACCTTTCCGATAGGATGCAGTCGGTGTTGACAGGAGGACAGAGGTCGGCCCCTAGGCCCCTGATTTGCGGGGTGCCACAGGGCTTGGTCCTCTCGCCCATCCTGTTTAATATTTACATGAAACCGTTGGGTGAGATCATCCCGCGACACGGGGTGAGGTATCAGCAATATGCTGATGATACCCAGTTGTACATCTACACCCCGTGTCAGTTCAGTGAAGCAGTTGATGTAATGTGACACTGCCTGGACGATGTGAGGGTCTGGATGGGAGTGAATAGACTCAAGCTCAACCTTGACAAGACTGAGAGGCTCTGGATATTGCCCCCAGGGACTATGTCGACTGTCCCTCCTTTGTTCTCGGGGGAGAAAAATTGACTCCCTCAGAACAGGTTCGCAATTTGGGTGTTCTCCTAGACCCACAGCTAAAATTGGAGCAACATCTTTCAGCTGTGGCTAGGGGGACCTTTGCACAGATCCGTCTTGTGCACCAATTGCGACCCTACTTGGAGAGGGAGGCTTTGCTCACAGTCACTCATGCCCTTGTCACCTCACAGCTGGACTACTGTAACATGCTCTACATGGGGCTACCCTCAAAGAGCATCCGGAGACTGCAATTGGTACAGAATGCAGTTGCGCGAGCTGTGGTGGGTGTGCCAAGATACACCCACGTAACATCCATTCTCCGCCAGCTGCATTGGTTGCCTATTAGTCTCCGGTCGCAATTTAAGGTATTGGTTTTGACCTTTAAAGCCCCACATGGCTCAGGGCCAGGTTACCTTTGGGACCGCATCCTACCACATACCTCCTTACGACCAGTTAGGTTCCACAGAGTGGGCCTCCTCCGGGTCCCATCAGCCAAACAATGTCAGTTGGTGGGTCCACGGGGGAGAGCCTTCTCAGTGGGAGCCCCATCTCTCTGGAACCAACTCCCACCAGAGATCCAGACTATCCCCACTCTACTGGCCTTCCGCAAAGCCGTAAAAACATGGCTCTTCCGGCAGGCGGAGTGAAGATTGGATTCCCCCATGATTGAATGCTCCTTTTAAAATTATGTAATGTTTTAAAAAATTTACTTATGTTATATATTGTTCTTATTGTTGCTGTACGCTACCCTGAGTCCTACGGGATTGGGCGGCCTATAAGAGCTTTTAATTAAATTAAATTAAATTGTTACAGTGAGCTCTGGGGCTTAGATCTTTTGAAATGAGTACACCAAGGTCCTTGACAGAGTGTGGGTTATCTTTTAGATTGTTTCTGTCCAGCTTATATTTGATGTTCTGATTTTTATTGCCAATTTAGGCAGGACATGAATCAGAAACCCTTTACACCAGCATATTTCTCACTCTTTATTACTTGCCCAGTGAAGAGCTTAACAACTTTACTAACATTGGAGAGAAAGTATAGCAATATTTCTTTTAAAGAAAGAACCAGCTGCTATTTCCTGACCCATTAGGGTGTATGTGCCTTTCATGTCCTTTCTACAGCAGCTGTGTATTTACTGTATTCAGTAATCTAAACAATTTACTTAATTTTATCCATTTTCAGAAAATGTTTATACATTTTAACTGAATTCTTGTATCTTCCTATACACATTGCATAAATGTTTTTACTACATATAATTAAGAGATCAGGTTAATTAACTGAAACAATGTCATTAAGTTGAACATCAGCAAATTTATTATGTGTCAGAATACAGCTGCAAGATTTATCTGATTTATTCTATTACATAAAAAATACCAAACACAAAAAACTCCACTGCATAATTTTTTTATCTTTGGATAATGCACTAGATTTACTTCAAGTACCTTGAAATGGATTATATGACCTTTAAAGTACCTGTCAGAATTAATGTCTCATAAGATTCATCTTACAATGCTAATTCAATGTTGGGGGGAGGAATTGCTTAAATCATTCTCTTTATTAGATGCTGCCTTTTATTCAGATCAGGCCTCAAAATGATGATGTAGCATTTGGGGAAAAAGATACAAGTCAGAAGTCCAACACTAGAGGCCAAGAGAGAGAAGATCTCCACAGCCACTGTGTATTTCCCTTTGGTGCTCACATAGGCAGGGATAAAGGAAAACCACACACTGCAAAAAAGAAGCATGCTGAAAGTAATAGACTTGGTTTCCTGGAAAGTGTCAGGTAACTTCCTAGATAAGAAAGCTACAATAAAACTGACCATAGCCAAGAAGCCCATAAAAGACAAGACACTATAAAACATAGTAACTGAGCCTTCATTGCATTCCACAACAATTTCAGAAATGAAGGAGTGCATATCAAAGTCTGGGAAAGGGGGTGAAGTTGCCAGCCACACAGTACAAATAAGGGTTTGCATAAAGGAGCAGGAGAGAACAATGGAAAGGGCCAGTCTTTTCCCAACCCATGTCCTCATCTTTGATCCTGGCTTGGTAGCCATGAAAGCAAGAACCACAGTGATGGTTTTGGCCAATATACAAGAAACAGCCACTGAGAAGATGATCCCAAAAGCAGTCTGTCGAAGGAGACAGGTCACAGTCATGGGTCTGCCAATAAAAAGCAGAGGACAAAGGAAGGAGAGGAGGAGGGAGATAAGAAGGGTGTAGGAGAGGCTGCGGTTGTTGGCTTTGACAATGGGAGTGTTGTGATACTTCAGGAACACTCCTAATACAGAAATTGTGGTGAGAGAAAGGATAATGGTCATAATCATCAAGATGCTTCCTAATGTTTCTTCATAGGAGAGGTATGTTATATACTTGAGAAGGCAGAAATTTTTATTCTTATTGGAATACTGATCTTCTGGGCACTGGAAGCATTGGTTCATATCTGCAAAAATAAATATAAACAGAAAATTAAGAGACTCTTGAAAGAGCACTATTCAGAGGATGGGAATATAAAGGACATATGTTGGCAGTGTATTTGTTTAAAACAAATATGTTCTGGTAGAGATAGAGTGGAGTGGTGTACAAATGTAAATAATAATAATAGTAGTAACAGCATAGTCTCTTCATGTGGGTTTCTGCTTGAATGAGAGTAAATAACCAAGGTCCATTTTGTTTATTTATATTAAAAGCATAAATTCCTCAATGGTATTGATGAACCTTCCTACAAATGAAATAATAGAATAGAATAGAATAGAATAGAATAGAATAGAATAGAATAGAATAGAATAGAATAGAATAGAATAGAATAGAATAGAATAGAATAGAATAAAATAGAATAGAATTCTTTATTGGCCAAGTGTGGTTGGACACACAAGGAATTTGTCTTGATGCATATGCTCTCAGTGTACATAAAAGAAAAGATACATTCGTCAAGAATCATAAGGTACAACACTTAATGATAGTCATAGGGTACAAATAAGCAATCAAATCATAGTAGGAAACAATCAATATAAATTGTGAGGATACAAGTTACAGTCATAGGTTCACATTGAGATTGTTCTAATTCAACCAAAGTTAGGAAGGACTTCAAAGGTGCCTTAAAACAAGATGTATTCAATATTCCCTTCACTACTATTTTCACAAACTTTTAGATAGTAATTCACAAGAAAAAACAACCTTTACAATAATAAGTTGAGTGTGACATGTAAGTGATGGAGGACATTCAGTATCTCTCATAATCTCCCTGACCTGTCTGGTTTGTGATCTCTCCTTGTGGACATGGGATGCAGCCATAACAGCAAAATGGTTCTCCTTCTTTTGGGGTCTTTCTGTAACCTGAAGAGCAGTTAACATTACAGAGTGAGCGGGGGGATACCTGCCCATGAAGGAAATAAAAATATGTTTATATTTTTGGAAATATTATTCACAGATTGTCATTACAATGTTTTGAGATTGTTACAGCATCTGAGTCAGGGAGATTCCCAACCTCCCTGATGCAGATGAAATGGCACCCAGAAATATAAATAATTCAACAGCCCATGACTCATAGAAGTAACCACAGCAAGAAGATGGACTCCTTACTTCTCACAAAAACTGGATGTTTCAGCTGCTGCAGGCTGTGATTCTGTGAGCTCACCTAAATTATGAATTTAATTACCCACATTGTATTACTACAAGGTTAGCTTCTGGATAAGAAAATACCTGAATATGCCCTCCAAAAGTCTACACTTCCCACCGCACAATGTGTCACCTAACGCATGCATTTCCCCCCAAAATATCACATGGATATTGACATGAACCCTAGAAGGACTCAGATTCATCCACAACTCCTATGACTGAAGCAAAACAAGGCAAAATAAAATATATTTTTACAGAATACTCACTTGAACATATACTAAATATATACACAGTCTTATTTCCTTAGTTCTTGGTCAGACATTTTGTTTTCTTCAGAAGAAAATACTCAACAGAAAACAATGCAACTGAGTTAGGTTTATGTAAATCTCCTTGGAATATTGGTAAAGTAATCAATCAATGTGGACATGATATGAATTTTACCTGATTAAATCAGGTGGGCCAGATGAGATCATTCTCTGTAATGGTCAGCAGGTGATGTGAGAGTGGGTCTGGATCTATGGTTCCCACCTTAACTCTAAGGAAGGACTGGTTTGGGAATGTGACCCAGTTTATGATATTAAATCTTCCTACAATTTCTCCATTTTCATCAAAGGAAATCTTGTCTCCGTTACTGTTATTAAATGAAACGCCTCTCAGGAAATTGTGAAGCTAGACAGCAAGGTGAAAAAAGTTGGAAGGAGATAAAAACATGGTCTGAAGGTTTATATAATAATAATAATAATAATAATAATAATAATAATAATAATAATAATAATAATAATAATAATAATAATAATAATAATAATAATAATAATAATAATAATAATAATAATAATAATAATAATAATAATAGCAGCAGCAGCAGCTGCAACAACAACAACTACAACAACAAGTTGTTGGGCGGGAGTAGGGCGGCATATAAGAGCACTAAATAATATTAAAGAGCACTAAATAAATAAATAAATAAATAAATAAATAAATAAATAAATAAATAAATAAATAAATAAATAAATAAATAAAGAATGAATGAATGAATGAATGAATAAACAAACAAACAAACAAACAAACAACAAAAACAACAACAACAACAGAGTTGGAAGGGACCTTGGAGGTCTTTTAGTCCAACCCCCTGCTTAGGCAGGAAACCCTACATCACTTCAGATGGTTATCCAACATCTTCTTAAAAACTTCCAGTGTTGGAGCATTCACAACTTCTGGAGGCAAGCTGTTCCACTGATTAATTGTTCTAACTGCCAGGAAATTTCTCCTTGGTTCTAAGTTGCTTCTCTCCTCGTTTAGTTTCCACCCATTGCTTCTTGTTCTACCCTCAGGTACTTTGGAGAATAGTTTGACTCCCTCTTCTTTGTGGCAACCACTGAAATGTTGGAACCCGGCTATCATATATCCCCTAGTCCTTCTTTTCATTAAACTAGACATACCCAGTTCCTGCAACCGTTCTTCATATGTTTTAGCCTCCAGTCCCCTAATTATCTTTGTTGCTCTTCTCTGCATTCACATTGCTGGCTCATATTTAAATGGTTGTCCACTAGGACTTCAAGATCCCTCTCACAGTTACTACTGTTGTACAGTACTACTGTACTCTCTGTACAGTACTACTCTGTACAGTACTACTCTGTACAGTACTACTGTTGTACTCTCACAGTTACTATAGTTACTATTCACAGTTACTACTGTTAGTCCTAATGCTTTGCAAAATGTTTATGTTACCGATATGATCAATGTCAGAAAATAGGAGTAAAAATTTGAATGTTACCCATTTTTAGAAAGATAATTGAGAAAATCCAGCATGGAGATAAGATTCAAATGAAGGAAAATAATTCACATTCAATTTGGAATATCCTGTCAAGCCTGGAAGCCATGCTTTGTATTTGGCCTTCAGACCTGCCACATTTACTACTATGGGAAATTGGGAGGGGGGATTGTATATAGAATTATATACAATAATATAGATTGTATATATAGGGGGCATATATATATAGAATAACATTCCTTTCTCAGAGGTTCAAGGACATCTTGCCATGCACCTAGGAGGCTGGAGCTGGGTGGCGTCTCCAGTTGGGACGGAGCTCTGATTGGACCATGTGATGGACTTGTGGGTGTTGGGGAGGGACTTGAATTTTCCTTCGGGTGGGGGAAACCCTGGAAGCTTTCAGATTCACATTTCCCTAGATGTACCAATATGGCATCTCTAATAAAATGGAACTTTGAGGAAATCGAAGCCTCGGAGTTTTCTTTCGTTGGGGGTGCTACTTGGAACCCTGACATGGCCTTTTTTTTGGAATAGCATTGCACTGAGAACTGGAACCTAGCATAGTTGTAGAAATGAAAACAAAATTGTGAACTAAAAATGTACAGAATATAGAGTATGGGGCAGCAACACCCCTACCTTTTTCTCTGTTGATATACGTGAGCTGCATATATTCATATATGCAAACTATTTGAAGGAAACATTAGTTCAATTTTGTGGAAATAAGAAGATCTCTGGGTCCAAATATTTCACAATTACCAGGCACACACACACACACACACACACACACACACACACACACACACTAGTGGTGGGTTGCTGCTGGTTCGGATTGGTTCACCCGAACCGCTGGCAGAAATTTGCCCCATTCGCCAAACAGGTCCTCCGGTCACCACTCCTTGAAAGCGGCTAGCAAAGAACCCTGTATGCATGCGCAAAGGCTTCTGCACATGTGCAGAGGGTCATTTCCCCAACATGATGCACACTTCCAATGCAATGCGAACCGGTAGGGAAGATAAGTGGAACCCCCACACACACACACAGGAATGGATAAATATGATGATGATGATGATGATGATGATGATGATGATGATGATGATGATGATGATGATGATGAAAACAACAACAACAACAACAGAGTTGGAAGGGACCTTGGAGGTCTTCTAGTCCAGGTGTAGGGTTTCCTGTCTTAGGCAGGAAACCCTACACCATTTCAGACAAATGGTTACCCAACATCTTCTTAAAAACTTCCAGTGTTGGAGCATTCACGACTTTTGGAGGCAAGCTGTTCCACTGATTAATTGTTCCAACTGTCAGGAAATTTCTCCTTAGTTCTAAGTTGCTTCTCTCTTTGTTTAGTTGATAATATTACTGTTCTAGCAACCAATATGGTGAGATACCTCGCACAATTCTATTCAGGAGATTTACCTTCCATGACTGTTGTTTCCTATTGTCATGTTGCTGTTTCCATGTCACCCCTGGTCTTTGCTGGTCTATGGATGAATACAGGGCATGCAAAGCATGTGCAATAGCATAGACAGCATTGTAGACACAGTAACTGTGGGCAGACATCCTTGCTTCAAAAACAGTCATGGGAAGAGCCTGCAGTTTCTCCAGTCCAGTGCAGATATTCTGGTCCACTGACTCAGTAGAAGGGTTTATAATCACACAATTAAATAACTGCTGCCAGATTTCTTTCAAGAAGCCATCTCCTTTATGCAAAATAGGATTCCTCATCTGAACAAATCTTTCAAATCCTGACACTTCCTTAGATTGGACTGCCAGGGATATAGCACCATGGAGAAAATCTATGGGCCAGTTTCTTTGAAACAAGGCTGATGTAAAGTCCACATCTGCAGTCATGATCCAGACTTTTGCTTTTTTTCCTGCCATACCATCATAATCTATAATTTTGAGTAAAATCCATAAAAACCCAATACTCTGAAATTCTCCATGAAAGATCACTGTATTAGCTGTGCTCTTCAAGGCCAGGCTTATTTTATCATGGCTTGCTTCCAAAATCACATCAGTCTTTCCACCGGGTAACTTTTCAATGAAATCAAAGCAGATACCATGTTGTGAAAAGAAAGGTAATACCTTTCGGAGTAATAACTCTGTCTGACTGCCAATGCCAATATAAAATATGCCAATCCATGTCCATTTGAAATGTAGTAAGAGCTGAATAATCCCATCATATTGATAATCAGCATTTGGAAACATCCAATGGAAGAAAATTGCTTCATTTGTTCTCTTCCTCTCTGGAGCAGAAGAATAGGCAAGCTAATTGAATGGAAGCATAAGAGAAGAATGAAACCAAGAAAGCAGAAGGATTTATTCCGTAAGAAATACATTTTCCCCAGTAAAACAGGGCATAGAATAGAATAGAATAGAATAGAATAGAATAGAATAGAATAGAATAGAATAGAATAGAATAGAATAGAATAGAATAGAACAGGGGTCTCCAACCTTGGCAACTTTAAGACTTGTGGACTTCAACTCCCAGAATTCCTCAGCCAGCAAACAGCAAAGCTGGCTGAGGAATTCTGGGAGTTGAAATCCACAAGTCTTAAAGTTGCCAAGGTTGGAGACCCCTGGAATAGAATATAACTTTATTACAGTCATAGACCAGGAATAGACATCACTGTTTACAATATATTAAAAATTGTACTGACATTAATAGTCTATAATTATGTCCCTGTTAAGAAAATACCTGTTCTCAGACTGTTAGGGTCACTCCCGAGTTTACTTGAGTGGAGAGCCGGTAAGTATGTGAATAAATACATTTTTCCAAAAATTGTTAGAGATACCTCCAAAAAGTTGGCCCAAGTTGGCAGCTATAATTCTGTAACCAATTTTTTTTCTTGTGGACATTGCAGCAACACAGAATTTTGCCACCGGACGCGTGGTACCCGGGTTTCAATCCTGGAGGACAAAGCCTACATAATGGTTGTCTGCCCTCCCTGGCAATCTCTCTAGTAAGGGGAGAACATATACTGACCTATGAACTCTGTACAACTCACAGTACAATAAAAAATGTGAGATATCTTCGACTTCTCCTTTACGACATATACATACTCGTTCTGCTATTGGTGTTCTCTTATACCTGCCCTGGAGGAGTGCTGAGGGGAGAATGTTAAATCTGGCTCTGAAGAAACCTATTCTTTGTTTTGGGAAGATCAGATCATTTAGATATCTTGTGAAACAGGGCTTAGTTTGGTTCCTATGATTGTCTTCCATAGACTGGAATCATGCGGTCCTGATTTTATTGTCATTTTTACATCCTACAAACACTTGAATGTAAATATATTTTGTTCGGGATGTGTTAATGTGAAGAAAAAGTGGAATGACACATTTACCTAGTTTTCCTGCAGAAATAATAAAAATCCATCAATACCCATCACACAGTTCTCAAACTGTTTCCTATTCAATAGGAGAGGGAATTATGGACAATTTCTTTTTCCCTGTTCATGAAAGGAAACACTACCTGTGCAATCTTGTATTGACTCAGAATAGTTGATACATGAAGGAAATCATTTGAGTTAGGTCCTCCAATGACTGCTACCAGATTGTTCTGGAAATCACATCTATAGTTTGGGATGAACCTGCCTGGTGTGGAGAGAATTTCCATTGTAGCTGCATATGTAAGTTTTGGATTAAAATAGTTGTTATAGATGTTAAATCCCAAGGTGGTGTTGGTTAAGATGTGGGGATTTCCATTAATCTCCTTGACAGCAAATGCAACAGCCAAGATGTGTTGATAGGTCTGAGTTACTAATCTGCAATTCAGTTGGAAAATCATAAATACCTTCATTACATGGGTTTGCTGAGAAATTCACTTGCAATATTAATAACTCTGAACTTGGTTGCTATCTGAGTTCATATGTAACACATTGAAAATATATCCAAATGCACATTAATATTGATTTAGAAGTTAAGAGATTAATATGGAAAATATAATTCCACCTATGATAAACAGCCTACTTGTACAAAATTTGTTGTGTACATTTTTATCAAGTGCACGATAGAACTAATCCTACAAATTTTAAAATATGGATCATGTTCACCATTCCTTAAAAATAATGTGTAGTAATGTGAAGACAATTGTCCTTTGTTTGCAACCTTCCGAGGGACAGTTTGTACATATCTTGTCTTTCCAAAATAAAATAATTGTTATTTTTTCAGACATTGTAAGAAATGATTAACTTCATAAAGAATTGCTGAGTTGGAAATTTCTCATGTAAACATTTTATATAAGTTTTATTTTCTGGTTATTGACCACAAATAACCATCTCCATCTCCATCATCTATATCTACCTACCTACCTACCTTCTATCTACCTACCTACCTATCTACACTATCTATCTATCTATCTATCTATCTATCTATCTATCTATCTATCTATCTATCTATCTATCTATCTATCTATCTATCTATCTATCTATCTATCTATCTATCTATCTATCTATCTATCTATCTCTATCTATCTATCTATCTATCTATCTATCTATCTATCTATCTATCTATCTATCTATCTATCTATCTATCTATCTATCTATCTATCATCTATCTGATCTTTATCATCTATTCCTTGGAAAGCAAGACAATGAAAGAGATTGAATCTTTGATTCCCCACTCTTTGAGAGACTTTTATTTTCTAACTATTATTTGAATAGTAATACTCCACCACCTCCTTCTCCTCCTCTAGATTCTTGAAATGAAAAAGAAAGTATCATTAGGTAGCAGACAGTGTTCCATCCCCCCTCCACTCTCCCATAAATCAATAAGCCAGTTGTACGCTCATCATTTCTGACTATTATCAGGACAGAGATATAATACAGGTCTAAAGCAACCAACTCCTTACACAAATTCACCAAAGAAATCTTCAAAAGGATGGCTTCTGAATGAGATCTTCTCTGAACCTACAAAGCTCTGAGAAATTATACCACCAACAATGACGTCTCCTGGTTCATGATATTTATGAAGAAATGGACTTGGAGCATTGCTATGGCATTTTAAAAAAGAAACTTTGCAAACTCTCCTAGGAAGCATGCCTAATACCAGCATCCCAACTGTAAGATATGAAAATCTTCCTGTACAAAGTCTATTCATTTCTCCCATGGCTGATGGAGTATTCTCCAACTGAACAGCTAGGATTCAATGAGAAAACTGAGAAAATTGAGAACAAATTTCTAGCTATTTAGCTAGAAGTCCTCTGCATCCATAAAGTCTAAGACCGAAAGGAATGTTTGAGGCATCCTTTAGACTTAAAGTGCTAAACTGGTCATGCCCTATTGCATGTTACAGGGAGTTGCCAAATTGAAAGGAGAAGTCAATCAAGATTATAAGGACAGGAGAGATGATTACCTCACTGGAGTTCTTTATTATTCAAAAAAGCAAGGAAATAAATATGTTTATCTGAGTGTTCTTCAGCTTATTCCCATGGTGCCATTAAGCCATATTTTGTAATGACCTATGCCAAACAATGCCAAGGGAAAAATGAGATCACAACAGAGGAATGCTTTTTATGATATTTATGAACATTTGCATGTTCATGAGATACAAAAAAAAATTAGTAGCCTAGAAATTCAAGTTGGCTCCTATTTTGAGCATTTTAGATTGAATACATTTTATACAGATTCCCAGAACACCTTGAATTTTTTCTGAATGTACTAGAAATGTTGCAAGCTGTAATTAAAGAAATGGAGATATTTACTGTACTAAACATGGATTTATAAATGTAATGTATTTAGATCTTCTAGAATTGGTCTGTAACACTGAAATTACATACTAGATCAGTGATGGTAAACCTTTTTGGCACCAAGTGCCGAAAAGGGAGCACACACATGTTTTTTAAATTTATGTATTATGTATATTGTTCTTATTCATGTTGTACGCCGCCCTGAGTCCTACGGGATTGGGTGGCGTATAAGAACTTTTAATTAAATTAAAATTAAATTATATATATAATTACATGATATGTAATAAGAAACATAGAAATATGGAACAGCCTAGAAGGCATATTAAATTTTTGGATATGTGTGAGGTCTTTCATTAAGAACAATAATTTTTGTTATTGTTATGTTTTGTTTTGTTATTGTTATTTATTGAACAACAATAAAAAAGAGCTGATTGGGAACAGAGCCTATGGCCTAGTGGTTAAGTTGCTGCCTTGCAAGGCAGCAGCCCTGGTTCAAATCCCAGTAAGGGGTATGGCTATCTGACGAGAGCAAAATAAGCTCGAAATAGATCTATAATAGTCTCCCTTTATTTTCATTTATCAGCAAAAAATCCAACACATAAAGATTAGTGTGTCGGCTATATAAAAAAAACAGCCTGGATGGTCCCAGTGAGGGGCTGAAAGGCAAAAAGGAAGCTGTGATGCTTTCTCTCCCATATTTGGGTACACCAGGATAACACGACAGAAAAACATATATAACCCTTTCCTGGTGAAAGAGCTGATTGGGAACAGAGCCTATGGCCTAGTGGTTAAGTTGCTGCCCTGCAAGGCAGCCGGCCCGGGTTCAAATCCCAGTAAGGGGTATGGCTATCTGATGAGAGCAAAATAAGCTCGAAATAGATCTATAATAGTCTCCCTTTATTTTCATTTATCAGCAAAAAATCCAACACATATAGATTAGTGTGTCGGCTATATAAAAAAAACAGCCTGGATGGTCACACACACACACACACACACACACACACATACATACACACACACACACACACACACACACACACACACACACACACACACACATATATATATATGTATATGTATATGTATATGTATATGTATGTATATATATATATATATATATATATATATATATATATATATATATATATATATATATATATATATATATATATATATATATATATAATCCCTTTATTTTCATTTATCAGCAAAAAATCCTACATATATACATATATATATGTGTGTGTGTGTGTGTGTGTGTGTATGTATGTATGTATGTATGTATGTATGTATGTATGTGTGTGTATATATATATATATATATATATATATATATATATATATATATATATATATATATATATATATATATATATATATATATATATATATATATATATATATATATATATATATATATATATATATAATTTATGCTATTATATATATGCTATTTTTCTGGTTTTTGTTCTGCGCATGCACAGAATACACAGCAGGTGAACCTTAAAAATGGCACCCTTAACTCTTTACTCAACCCACAGAATGATAATCTGGAAGAAAATATGTAGGAGCAAAGTCATGCATGATGTAGGAGACTCCAGGATATTTACCATATATTAACTTCCTTTGGAAACCTTGTTTGTGTTTTTGGATTGTAGTGAAACATGACTGCTCTTTTTTGAAGCTACACATAAACTTGAACCACCCTCTGAAATAAAGACAAATGTCAGTTCCCTACTGATAACAATGAATCTGCTTTCCTGATGCTGACCGTATGGCCATGTTTTCCGGAGGCTTCAGAAGAAGACTGGGAGATTTCTATAGGGAGGAGAGGCTCATAGTAAACTACTATAAAATCCAAATGATTTCTTTCCAAAGGGACTTAGATGTCTCAAATGTCATTGCCACTAAACAATAGCAATAGCAATAGCAATAGCAATAGCACTTAGACTTGTATAGCACTTCATAGTGCTTTTACAGCCCTCTCTAAGTGGTTTACAGAGTCAGCATATTGCCCCCAACAATCTGGGTCCTCATTTTACCCACCTTGGAAGGATGGAAGGCTGAGACAACCTTGAGCCGGTCAGGATTGAACTGCCAAACTGCAGCTAGCAGTCAGCTGAAGTAGCCTGCAGTACTGCACTCTAACCACTGCACCACCTCGGCTCTATAATAACATAGAATACTTTTTTTCCTTTTAAATATCTTGAAATAGCATTTCACCCCTCTTGAATCTGGAATGAACCAGTTAGATCTTTTCTGAAAGGGCAAGCAAGGGCATGCTGGAACTTTTTCATACTAAAAAAAGAAAGAACACACCTGCTACCATAATACTTTTTATACCCCAATCAATCTCCAAGATGCACACATATGTCTCAAAGTTTGCATCCAGCTCTAATAAATGTTTCATAAGTTCAGTGCAGGATTTTATTTGCTTTATACTATCAGTCTAGACCCCTAATATTTCCAGGAGAATCACTATTTCAGCAATCATTTTTAGGCAGAAAATTATTGCTCTTAATGAAAGACCTCACACATATCGAAAAATTTAATATGCCTTCTAGGCTGTTCTATATTTCTATGTTTCCTATTACATATCATTTGTCACTGAAATCTATCAATCATCAATCCTATCATCTCTCTCTCTCTCTCTCTCTCTCTCTCTCTCTCTCTCTCTCTCTCTCTCTCTCTCTCTCTCTCTCTCTCTCTCTCTCTCTCTCTCTCTCTCCCTCCCTCCCTCCCTCCCTCCCCCCTCCCTCTCTCTCCCCCACCTGTCATCTATCCATCTATCCAGCTTTCTAGCTATCTAGTATCAAACTAGCTATCTAGCTCACTATCTGGAGCCTGGTTGTCTGGCTGCCTGACTAGCTATTAAGTATCTACTTCTAAAAGTATATAATGCTAGCATATTGTGAATACGGCGTAACTCAGTATATCAATATTACATTGCTTTATTCAAAAAGTAATGTACCTTTATTGTAGTCAATTAATTTGTATACAGCTATTTTATTATTTTCATTTTAGTATATTCAGTATTTAGTAGTCTAAACTATTTTACTTTCTTTTTTCTATTTTTAGAAAGTGTTTATACAGTTTATTTTAATTCTGGGTAACTTTCATTGTAGAAAATACTTTTAAGACAATATAATCAGGATTTCAGATTAAATAAACTAAAAGAAAGCCCCTAAAATTATTAAACTGAGTACCAAACAAACTTATGTGTGAGAATGCAGCTTCCAGTTTCTCTGGTTCAAGGAATATAAATAAGGAATCATGCCAAATTCCAATGCATATTTTTTCATCTTTGGCTGACATACGGGACTATCTTCAACCACCATGAAATGGATTATCTGAACTTTAAAGTATCTCTCAAAATTAATGCCTCATGAGATTCACCTCAAAATGCCACTCCCATGTTGGAGAAAGACATAAGACAGGATTGCTTAAATAATTCTCTTTATTAGATGCAGCCTTTTATTCAGATCAGGCCTCAAAATGATGATGTAACATTTGGGGAAAAAGACACAAGCCAGAAGCCCAGCACTGGAGGCCAAGAGGGAGAAGATCTCCACAGCTACTGTGTATTTTCCTTTGGTGCTCACATAGGCAGGGACAAAGGACAACCACACACTGCAAAAAAGAAGCATGCTGAATGAGATGGATTTGGTTTCCTGGAAAGCATCTGGTAACTTCCTAGCTAGGAAAGCTGCAATAAAACTGACCATAGCCAGGAAGCCCATAAAAGACAAGACACTATAAAACATGACAACTGAGCCTTCATTGCATTCCACAACAATTTCAGAAATGAAGGAGTGCATATCAAAGTCTGGGAAAGGGGGTGAAGTTGCCAGCCACACAGTACAAAGAAGGGTTTGCATAAAGGAGCAGGAGAGAACAATGGAAAGGGCTAGTCTTTTCCCAACCCATGTCCTCATCTTTGATCCTGGCTTGGTAGCCATGAAAGCAAGAACCACAGTGATGGTTTTGGCCAATATACAAGAAACAGCCACTGAGAAGATGATCCCAAAAGCAGTCTGTCGAAGGAGACAGGTCACCGTCATGGGTCTGCCAATGAAAAGCAGAGGACAAAGGAAGGAGAGGAGGAGGGAGAGGAGGAGTGTGTAGGAGAGGCTGCGGTTGTTGGCCTTAATGATAGGAGTGTTGTGGTACTTCAGGAACACTCCTATTATAGAAATTGTGGTAAGAGAAAGAATAATTGCCACTGTCATTAAGCTGCTTCCTAATGTTTCTTCATAGGAGAGATAAGTTATGTATTTGAGATGGCAGAAGTTATGTTTATTGTTTGGATACTGATCTTCTGGGCACTGGAAGCATTGGTCCATATCTGCAAAAGCAAATATAAATTGAAAGTAAAGAAATGGTTGATACGCCTCTAGTCTCAGAATAAAGATATAAAACACATACGTTGTAAATGTGTACTTAAACAAATTCATCTTTGGGAAACAGAGTGTTAATGGTGAACAAAAGATGATGATGATGATGATGATGATGATGATGATGATGATGATGATGATGATGATGATGATGATGATGATAATAATAATAATAATAACAACAACAACAACAACAACAACAACAACAACAACAACAACGCTTGGGATATAGTGATACGAAATCCAGCATATAAATCTTGTTTGCTGTGTATTACATTTTTTTGTGAATAAATAATAATAATAGAATGACTGTGACAAAAGGAAGCAAAGGTAATACCAATAATAAAAGACTACTTTTATCCAGTCCCAAAACAACTGGAACACCACTTGAATCCCATTGGCATTGACAAATTCATCATCAGTAAATTGCAAAAGGCAGTTTTACTTGGAATAGCTTACATCCTGGGACAATATCTGTAAGCATCCATATCTGCCTATACAAAGTCATTGGGAAGCATTTGATAGATGGATAAAATGTCAAATTCAGTCTGAATGTCTGGCTGACTGTGTGACTAACCTTAGTAATAGCATATTCATGTCGTAGGATCCATCCAAGTATGGATGAAAATAATTAACCAAGGGCCATTTTATTTGTTTTTGTAATATTTTTTTAAAAAAGCATAAATTTCTCAAAGGCATTTATGATCCTACAATGAAAAAGATAAACCATTCACATTGAATTGAACTAAAGGTAGGAAGGACTTCAAAAATGCCTTAATACAGAATGTATTCAATATTCCCTTCATCACTATTTTCACATACACCAGATACTAAATCATTGTGAAATGCATGGTTAAGAAATTGAGTGTCATAAGTGATGCAGGACATCCAGTATCTTTCATAGTTTCACTTGCCTGTCTGATTTGTGATCTCTCCCTGTGGACATGGGATGCAATCATAGCAGCAAAAGGGTTTTCCTTCTATTGAAGTCTTTCTGTAACCTGAAGAGCAATTATCATTACACAAGGAGAGAGGTGATGCCTGCCCATGAAGGAGATAAAAATAGGTTAATATATTTGGAAATTATATTCAAAGATTGTCATCACAGCATTTTGAGAGTGTGGTGCTAAATAGCATCTTTCTAACCTTTCTGACTTAAATAAAACAGCATTCAGAAACATAAATAATTCCAGGCCAATAACTCATACAACTAATGCCATCAGGCTAAAAGAAGACAAATTCCTATCAACTAGATCCATGATGGTGAACCTATGGCACGCATGCCACAGGTGGCTCACAGAGCCCTCTCTGCAGGCATGTGAGCTGTCACCCCAGCTCAGCTCCACCCTACATGCGCATGCGCCTCCCGCTGGCCAGATGGTTTTTGGATCTGCCACGCATGCGCAGGGGGTGGGGCACATGCGGGGGGTTGCATGTGCATGTGTGGTGGCTCGGGGGGAGCACAGGGGGTCACGTGCACATGTGTGGGGGGCACATGTGGGATTGTGCACACATGTGCGGGGGCAGGGCGCATGCAGGGGGTCATGTGAGCATGTGTGTGGGGAACACAGGGGGTTTGCACGCACATGCACAGGGTACACATGGGGAGGTCGTGCATGCATGTGTGGGGGCAGGGCGTGATCACACATGCATTGCATTATGGGTGCACGTGCGCACACACTTTCGGCACGCAGCAACAAAAAGGTTAGCCATCACTGAACTAAACATTTCAGCGGTTGCAGGCAGTGCTTCTTCTAGTTCCCCTACATTATGAACTTAATGACACATGTTTTTATTATTGCAAGGTTAACTTGTGGATGTCACCAGAGCTGAAGTTACCCTCCAAAAGTGTATAGATTGGGTCCAACTATATAATTTGTCACCTAGACTACCAATTGTACCCCCAAATATCACATGGATATTGAACCTATCTGTAGAAGGACTCAGGTTCACCAACAGTTCCTATGATTGAAACAAACCAAGGCAAAATAGAACACAGGTAGTCCTGAATTCACAACTACAATTGAACCCAAAATTTCATTGTTAGGCAAGACAGTTAAGTGAATTTTGCCCCATTGTATGACATTTCTTGCCACAGTTGTTCAATGAATTATTGCAATTGAGTCAGCTGCCAAGCATCTGAATTTTGATCATGTGACCATAGTGATGCTACAATGGCTGTAAGTGTGAAAAACGGTCATAAATCACTTTTTTCAGTGCTGTTGTAACTTTGAACAGTCACTGAGTGAACTGTTGTAAGTCAAAGACTACCTGCATACATTTTATCAGCATAGACACTTGAATTCAATTTGCTTTAGCTTGATATGAAACCTCCTTGTAATATTGGGCAGAGTGATCACTCAAACTGGACATGACAGGGATTCTACCTGATTGAACCAGGTGGGCCAGATGAGGTCATCTTCTCTAATGGTCAGCAGGTGATGTGAGACTGGGCCTGGATCAATGGTTCCCACCTTAACTCTAAGGAAGGTCTGGTTTGGGAACGTGACCCAGTTTATGATATCAAATCCACCTCTGAATTCACCATTGTCGTCAAAGGAAATCTTATTTCCGGCACTATTATTAAATGAAACACCTCTCAGGAAATGGTGAAGCTAAACAGGAAAGAGGAAAAAGTTAGGAAAAAAAATTCAAGCAAAGGGAAAAAACCCCCAAATACTCCTATTTGCATCATTGTTTTGGTGGAAGTAGAATTTTAAGCTTCTTATCATTCTAAAAAATGATCATTAATGTTTTGCAAGCTTAATCTCTGAGTAGGATTCCCACAATTTCTAAAACATATATTTATTTCTTTTGGACAAAACATGACATTCTTGTGCAAATGTAAAATGTCCTAATTAATATATATGAAGCAGTAGTGGGTTCTGAATTAGTTTGCTACTGGTTTGCGTGCGTGCTTGTGCACGCACACAACACTTCTGCGCATGTGCAGAAGCATCCTGGTGATGGGGGGAGCCTCCTGGGTAGATAGGCGGAGCCTCCCGCCACCGCCGCTACAGGTTCTAAGAACCGGTCTGAACCGGGAGCAACCCACCGCTGATATGAAGTATCCAAACAAAAAGGTGTCTACATAATAATCTTAACAATTGCTAGATTTATAGTAGTATTTTTTTTAATAGAAAGATATTTTGAAAAATCTCAGTTGTAACTGCTGAGGGTCAAAATGCATCTGGTATCACTTTCATTACCTTCCTCTTCCTTCCCAAAGTACATGATAACAATATGAATCTATTTTTTAATAAAATAAATAAGAATGATCAAAAATGATTTATGCAAATTAATGTTGATATTGAAATAGTTACATGATACGTTTGTAAGATATAAGCATTTTTCATATGCAGAGCTGAATAAAATTGTACAGGGGTTTCAATATGATATCTGAAAGCAGGAACATTGGCTAGTTCTAGAATAAGAATTCCAAAACTAAAATTCAAATATTAGAGTCATTTTTGAACTAAAAAAAATCTTTCTGATAGGAAATTATTTATTTTCCTAATATATTTGGCAGACATCATATTCAGGAACTCATAGATCTTAGTTGATGATATTTTATAATTAGATACTTTTTTGAAAAAAAGTATTTGGATCAGAGGATTAGTATGAACATGATACAATATGCATTCCTCTACACAATCTCTTCTTGGTGGAATATACTGCAAAACCAGAGCCAGATAAAGATCTGAAATGAATATTACACATTTTTATGAAGGTAATGGAGAGAGCCAAACAAGGAGAAGAGGATGTAATGTAAAAAGAAGAAATAATTCACTTGTTCCAGATTTGGAACAAGTTTTAAGAGACCAACATTGTAATGGATGAGAATTGGGACTTAAAACCATTGTAGAAATGAAAGCAAAAATGCTAACTCAAGATGTGTGGAAGACAAAGCACTGGATATCTCACCTCAACTTTTTGCTTTGCAGATAAGCTATAGCCACAGATTTTAATCAGTGGTGAAATCCAATTTTTTTTACTACCAGTTCTGTGGGCATGGCTTGGTGGGTGTGGTGTGGCTTGGTGGGCATGGCTTGGTGGGCATGGCAGGGGAAGGATACTGCAAAATCTCCATTCCCACCCCACTCCTGGGGGAAGGATATTGCAAAATCTCTATTCCCACCCCACTCTGGGGCCAGCCAGAGGTGGTATTTGCCAGTTGTCCAAACTACTCAAAATTTCCGCTACCGGTTCTCCGAACCACTGAAAATTTCCACTACCGGTTCTCCAGAACAGGTCAGAACCTGATGGATTTCACCCCTGAATATGCACTCAACATGAAGAAGCCATTGGCTCTTGATGTAATGGAAATGTGACACTCTCGGGTCACAGACATCTGGATTCAGTTAAACAAAACGGGTTTATAATTTTGCTTTGCATCAAAAGATACGGCAATGCATCTTGCACAATTCTGATAAAGAGATTTAAACTGAGAACATATGCACCAAGACAAATTCCTTGTGTATCCAATCACATTTGGCCAATGAAAAATTCTATTCTATTTTATTCTACCTTCCATGCATGTTGTTTAAGGAGTTTCCAGGTCACCCCCGATCTTTGCTGGTCTATGGATGAATGCAGGGCATGCAAAGCATGTGCAACAGCATAGACAGCATTGTAGACACAGTAACTGTGGGCAGACATCCTTGCTTCAAAAACAGTCATGGGAAGAGCCTGCAGCTTCTCCACTCCAGTGCAGATGTTCTGGTCCTCTGACTCAGTGGAAAAATTTGAAATCAGACAATCAAATAACTGCTGCCAGATTTCTTTCAAGAAGCCATCTCCTTTATGCAAAATAGGGTTCCTCATCTGAACAAATCTTTCAAATCCTGATACTTCCTTAGATTGGACTGCCAGGGATATAGCACCATGGAGGAAATCTACGGGCCAGTTTCTTTGAAACAGGGCTGATGTAAAGTCCACATCTGCAGTCATGATCCAGACCTTTGCTTTCTCTGACAAACGATGAAATGTTGAAACTTCAAGTAGAATCCACAAATATATTATCCCTTGATATTCTCCATGAAAGATAATTGCATTCACTGTGCTTTTCCATGCAAGGTTTACATTTGGAATTGCTGAGAGTGCAACAGCTTGAGCTTCACTTAAACCCTTGTCTGTTAACTCCCTAATAAAATCAAAGCAGACCCCGTGCTGGGAAAACAAGGGTAATGTTTTCCAAAGGAATGTTTCAGTTTGACTGCCAATACCAACATAAAACACTCCGATCCATGTCCATTTGAAATGTAGCAACAGTTGGAGAATTCCATGATGTTGATAATCCA
Source organism: Diadophis punctatus similis (assembly GCA_023053685.1). Taxonomy (NCBI): domain Eukaryota; kingdom Metazoa; phylum Chordata; class Lepidosauria; order Squamata; family Dipsadidae; genus Diadophis; species Diadophis punctatus. The sequence goes on from JALIGW010000046.1 coordinate 3,600,616, forward strand.
CATTCGGGAACATCCAATGGAAGGAAATTGCTTGATTTGGTCCGCTTGTCTCTGGAGCAGAAGTATATGCAAGCTAAGAAAAGGAAAGTATGAAAGAAGATAGAGTCGAAACCATAGAAACATCCATTGTATCCTTAGAAACATGTTTAGTAGCACACTTAGTAGCACGTCTACAAGCAAGTCTATCAACACAGAAAAATGAACACCTAACAACACAACATCCTAGCTCAACTCAACAACCACTACCAAAACAACAACTACAAATATCCACAAACCTGCAGCCTCAGGGCACCAAACCAACTAATAATATCAACCAAATAAACAACATCTCCCTGCTGATCAAAGACGCTGTTGAACGTGAACAGAAACGTCCAAACGCAATTTTATTTGGACTGGATAACAACAGTAAAACTGATGACATCACTACAGTTCGCGACATTATCATTAACTCTCAGGCAACAACATTCTCCACTGATGAAATCATTGAAATCTCAAGAGATGGCCCTGAGTTCAAATATAGAGACCACTCAGTGGCCCCCCCGATTCTGCAGAGTCATTTGCAAAAACGAAACCAGCAAACACAAATTTATTCACACAATAAATTCCATCGCCAAAACCGATACTAACTACAAGAAACTTCACTCAAGACCAGATCTATTCATTCTACAAAGAATCCAGTCCCATGAACTCTGCCAAGATCTAAAAAGACGTCAAAACAATGGTGTGACTGACTTATATATAGACTACTGTGCAGACTGTATCAAAAGTAAATCCCACAACCCACATCCTAACATCCAACCCCCCATTATCCAAAACTAGGCACGTACACCCCAAACCACCTCACTATCTGCCACTACTACTGCCACTAATGACCTTAACTACCTCACTACTCTTACTGACCTAACTACCTCACTACCTGCCACTCCTACTGCCACTCCTATTACTACTGACCTTAGATGCAAGCTACTTAATGCAAGAAGTCTTTGTTTAAAATGCCTGAATTCCTCCTCCTATTAAATGCGACCATTTTCGACATCATATTTGTCTGCGAAACATGGCTGAATGCATCCCTCCCTGACTCCATTATCATAGAATGAAACTATAATGTTTACCAGTCTGATCGAGAACTCCAAAGAGGAGGTGGTGTTGCTAACTTTTACAAAAAGTCCCTAAATCTAAAAAACACCCAAGTTACACATGAACTTGCTCTTCCATCATATGTGAGCTATCTTTAAACACCTTACTATTTCTACTATGTTACAGAGTCCCTGATTATGACATCGAACATGCGAATAAGTTAACCTCACTTGTAACATGGGCAGCCTCCAGCCCATACCCTCTCATCTTTCTCTTATTAAATGGTCCCTTAATGAATGTACAACAGAACCTATACATTCAACCCTGTACAATGCTGTAACTAATCTGGGACTGGAGAGTAGTACTACTAACTCAACTAACTACTAACCCAACTAACCAACAACACTAGACTCAACAACTGCCTTGATTTCTTCTTCTGCAACAGTTCAAATTCAATTTATGGATTAGAAATAAAAGAACCCTTTTCCAACAGTGATCACAGCATGATAGACTTTTGTCTCAACATACAGCGTTACAAAAATCATCATAATAATGGGATCCCCAGTTACAATTTTTAAAAAGCCAACTATGATCTCATAAACACTGACCTCTCAAACCCTATTCACTGGCTGTATTACTGCCGAAGACCATTAAAACATTTTCCTACTTGAAGTCAAGAGTCATTAAACTATACGTACCACTAATAACTCCCCCAAACAGGAAAAACAAACTACCCATAACAATAAGAAAGCTCCAAGAAAAAAAAATATCTTTGGCGAAAAAACAAACCTGGCTACATAGAAAACTTCAAAAGCTGCTACAAATTTTTTTGCCAACAAATAAAGACTGAATGCACCAAATATCATATCAATCAAGAGGAAAACATCCTGTGCACGAAATCCAACTGTGCATTCTACAATTTTGTAAAGAACAAACTTAAAGAGACAAGAACCATTTCCCCCCTAAAAGGACCTAATAAAGACTGTAATGATGAAACCGTTAAAGCCAACCTCTTTAACACATTCTTCGGCTCAGTATTTGTAAACAGCAGCAACTTATATCCAATATTTCCTAGTTGAACACAAACAATTACAATGATCTAGACAATGTTGGAAAGGCACTACGCAATCTAAAACCATCTCTATCCATTGGACCAGATGGACTATGGGCCTATTTGTTAAACAAACTTTCCACTGCCCTAGCAAAACCACTGAGCATAATTTTTGATAAATCTTTCAGGACCAGCTCCCTACCCAACCTATGGTCACTAGCCACGGTAATCCCAGTCTTCAAAAAGGGAGACCCCAGCCTAGTTTAAAATTACAGACCAATCTCTTTATGTTGCATCATCTGCAAAGTCATGAATCAATCATTAACCAATCGATTACCCTCCACTTAGAGACAAACAACCTACTCTCTCACAAACAATTTGGTTTCAGAAAAAAATTATCCTGCAATCTACAACCTCTACCTACAACCTCGATTAGGGCAAAGCAATGGATGCAATTTACATAGACTTCTGCAAAGCCTTTGACTCAGTGGTACATGACAAACTACTTCTAAAAGTAAACTCTTATGGCATTTCTGGACCTCTGCACAAATGGATAACTGCATTCCTGTCAAACAGACAACAAGTGGTCAAAATAGGAAACACTTTATCAAACTCTGTACCTGTTAACAGCGGTGTTCCCCAAGGCAGGGTTTTAGAACCAACTCTCTTTATTCTTTACATAAATGACCTTTGTGATAATATAAGAAGCAACTGTGTCCTCTTCGCAGATGATGTAAAACTATTCAACACCACCAACAATACTACTACCCTTCAAAAAAACCTTGACTATGTGTCAGAATGGTCAAACAATTGGCAACTTCAAATCTCAATCAACAAATGCTCAGTCTTACACATTGGCAAAAATAATCAGAACACAAAATATGAACTAGATGATCATGACCTTGTTGACGATCCTCACTCAGTAAAGGACCTTGGAGTGCTCATCTCTACTGATCTAAGTGCCAGAGTCCACTGCAACAGCATTGCTAAGAAGGCATTAAGACTGGTTAATCTTGTGTAGCTTCTTCTCTGGTAATATTGTATTTCTAACCAGAGCATATAAAACATTTGCTAGACTAATACTCGAATACAGCTCATCTGTCTGGAACACTACATATCGGACATTAATACAATTGAGAATGTCCAGAGATATTTCACGAGATGAGTACTACACTTCTCAGTTCACAACAGAATACCTTATACCTCCAGACTTGAAATTTGGGACCTAGAAAATTTAGAACTCCACCGCCTTCAATCTGACCTAAGTGTAGCACACAAAATTATATGCTACAATGTCCTACCTGTCAATGACTACTTCAGCTTCAACTGCAACAATACACGAGCTGCAATAGATACAAACTTAATGTAAACCGTTCCAAACTTGATTGCAAAAAATTCGACTTCAGCAACAGAGTGGTCAATACCTGGAATACATTACCTGACTTTGTAGTTTCTTCCCCAAACCCCCGTAACTTTAACCTTAAACTGTCTACCGTTCACCTCACCCCATACCTAAGAGTTCTGTAAGGGGTGTGCATAGGCGTACCAGCGTGCCTACCATTCCTGTTCTAAAGTCCCCATGTATTTGTAAAATATTATGTACTCAAAACCATGCTTATACTTCTTATATATTCATATTAATGTTTATACTTTGTCTGTAATCTTATACACACTTGACAAATAAATAAAATAAATAAAGAAGAAGAAGAAGAAGCTGGGAGAAAGATTCATCTGAGAAAGAATAGTAGCTTAGCCTTATTTTTGTCAGTATGTTTCTAAGATGGTACTGCCTATCTTTGACTGAAATCACATGATCCTGATATTAATTTAATATATGTATTTTATATGCAGCTAAACTGAAGCCTGTTAATACTAATAAATATTAAAATATTTAATTCACATAGTTATTACGGTAAAATATAGGTCAGTGTATTCCATGGCTTATTACACATAGTCTCCCTTATGGAGTTCATTTTTGGCTTTTTTATTGTGTTTAATTAGTGTTCAAATAAGCATTCTGCAACCAAAACACATCTTAATCTTTTGCACCAAGGAATTGTGAAGGACTTCTTCAGTTTCACTTCTGTCATTCTTTGTTTTGGGAAGATCAGATCATTTAGATATCTTGTGAAACAGGGCTTAGTTTGGTTCCTATGATTGCCTTCCATAGACTGGAATCATGTGGTCCTGATATCATTGTAATTTTTACATCCTACAAACACTTGAATGTAAATATATATTTTGTTCGGGATATATTAATGTGAAGAAAAAGCGGAATGACACATTTACCTAGTTTTCCTGCAGAAATAATAAAAATCCATCAATACCCATCACACAGTTCTCAAACTGTTTCCTATTCAATAGGAGAGGGAATTATGGACAATTTCTTTATTTTTCCCCCCTGTTCATGAAAGGAAACACTACCTGTGAAATCTTGTATTTACTCAGAATAGTTGCTATATGAAGAAAATCATTTGAGTTAGGTCCTCCAATGACTGCTACCAGATTGTTCTGGAAATCACATTTATAATTTGGGATGAATCTGCCCGGTGTGGAGAGAATTTCTATTGTAGCTGCATATGTAAGCTTTGGATCAAAATAGTTGTTATAGATGTTGAAACCCAAAGTGATATTGGTTAAGAGTGTAGGATCTGCATTAATTTCCTTTACAGCAAAAACCAGAGTCAAGATATGTTGGTAGCTCTGGATCAGTAATCTGTAATTCAATTGGAAAATAATAAATAGACTCAGTCAAACTGCAGTACATGTTAACTCCACTTGAAATAAATATAAGGTTTTCCTAATAATCTTGATATTAATTACAAGACATCATTCATTAATTACAAGACATCATCTATTTCTATGTCCATGGAATAGGTATTAGAAGCAGTGTGGCTAAGAGAGGTGTCCACAATCAAAGTGACCACACTCAGATTGAACAAAGTGACCAATGTTAGACATTCACAGGACCAAAGCAGTATTGTATTGTCAACATGGACATATAACCTCTTTCACATATAATGCAAATATTTAATTTGCATTAAACTGTTGTTTCTCGATCCCCTCCCAAAACTCTTCCCAAAACTACCAGCAGTAATTTGGAACATAAAGCTAAGGCTAAGCAAACCAATTCTATTACTTTTCCTACATGTTCTAAGTTGGGATCTTGTTCTGCAGCAGGTTCAGAGTAGAACTGATACTAGCAGTTTTTATATTTTATTTTGCTTATGAGACTGAATGGGATATGGTCTTTGTTCATTAGTGGGTGAATCTCTTCTTCCACCGTACTACTTCTTTTAAAAATGTAACATACCTGATGATTTGCAAATATTCAGCTCTGCTAAATGTATTCCTCAAAATAAAACAATAACAGAAAGGAAATATGTCTCCCAAAGCAGAAATTTGGACCTAGGATTTTCTACTGATCAACACCTACTCATTGTATATATGATGTTTACTACTATTTTACCTTTCACAAGAACAATTATAGATAGATAGATAGATAGATAGATAGATAGATAGATAGATAGATAGATAGATAGATAGATAGATAGATAGATAGATAGATAGATAGATGATAATAGAGAATAGAGAATAGATAGAGATAGTGATGATAAGAGATAAGATAGATAAAAGATAAGAGAGAGAGAGAGAGAGAGAGAGAGAGAGAGAGGATAGATAGATAGATAGATAGATAGATAGATAGATAGATAGATAGATAGATAGATAGATAGATAGATGATAGATAGATAATGAAAGATTAGATAGATAGATAGATAGATAGATGATAGATAGATAATGAATGATTAGATAGATAGATAGATAGATAGATAGATAGATAGATAGATAGATAGATAGATAGATAGATAGATGATAGATAGATAGATAGATAGATAAATAGATAGATAGATAGATAGATAGATAGATACATACATACATACATACATACATACATACATACATACATACATACATACATAGAAGATTAGATAAATGATCGATGATCGATGATTGATGATCGATGATAGATAGATAGATAGATAGATAGATAGATAGATAGATAGATAGATAGATAGATAGATAGATGAAAGGTTAGATAAATGATAGAAGATAGATAGATAGATAGATAGATAGATAGATAGATAGATAGATAGATAGATAGATAGATAGATAGACAGACGATAGATGAATAGCAGATAGACAGTCAGACACATGAGTGGATTGTATCTAAATATATAGTAGTTGAAAATGTTAATTTAAAAGGACACTTACTCCATAATAAATGAATTTGATCAAAAAAAAAAAAGAGAGAGAAAGATTCACTTTCAGGAGAGATTCCCACCCCGCTAAAGACATATGGAAAGAAAAATATCATTTGGCTTCTAACTATTATTAGACAGAGCTAGAATATTGTCCTAAATTAATCCAACTCCTTACATGAACTCAACAAATATTTCTGGAAAGGGGTGCCTTTTGAATGTGATCTCCTCAGAAGCAACAAAGCTCTGAGAAATTATGCCACCAAGAATGAGTTCACTTGGTTCATGGTATTTATGAAGAATGGGACTAGGGTTACTCCTAGTACATTTTGCGAAAGGAATCTTGCAAACACTTGCTGGGAGGGAAACCAGGATCAACACGCCAATGGTTAAAAACATATACATCTTCCTGTAAAAAAGCTACTCATTTCACACACTTTTGGTCAATTTTTTTTAACACTCTCTAGCCAGATTTCAGAAGCAAACCAAGAAAGGTTGAAACAATTTGCTTGCTTCTGCACAGGTGGATTACAACGGTTTTGCATTCAAAATTCCAGTGGTTAGAAGAGATATTAATTCTTTCGTTTTGAAATATGAAATTGGTAATGTCAGCAAATGTCCAAAGTCAAGGGAGAAAAAAATTAAGATCCTTGAACTAAGGCTGATGGATCACATCCTAACTGTGTTTTATTATTTGAAGTATTATGGAAGAAAACATGTTTTTTCCTTTTCAGTTTATTCCCCTGATGCAATCACGCAGGCAATATTTGTAATGACCACTCTCAAAGGAAGATGCAATAGAAAATTAAAAAAAACAAACGTTATTTTTCTTGAAATAGTTGTGCAATTTGCAGGGGGGGGGGGGAAAGGGTCAAGCCATTTTCAATTCCAAGTCTTGATCTTGGTTGTTGATATATTTTACATTATATATCTCTTTCATATTTGGGGTTTTTTTTCATTAATGTTAATTGTGGTAGGACAATAATGTTCTTTCTTTATACAGATATGGCCAGCTAGTCATACATAGCAATAAAGTACAGTGCAGAAATGAAGAATTTTCTGTGGCACATGCTATAATTTAAAGAAATGGGTAAGACAAACAACAGCCTGCTTGCACTGGTCAAAGAAGAGAGTCCTTTCCCTCCCTTTCCCAAGGAATCTTGCAAAAGATTGCAAGAATGAGACGTTGTCTTCTTGCTGAACGTCCATTCTCGTAGGGTGGAGCTAGCCTCCAAGATTGGGATGACACATTCTACAGCCAATTAGGACTGAGTCTGGAAACCTATAAAAGCCAAATTCCCCTGATACTCCCCCTCTTGAGACGAAGTACCAGACCAGACTGCCGTGTACTCCCTAAATGGACACCACACCCTCCGGAAGGGCGGGACTTGGAGGCTAGCTCCACCCTACGAAAATGGACGTTCAGCAAGAAGACAACGTCTCATTCTCCATAGTGGGTGGAGCTAGCCTCCAAGATTGGGACATGCCAAAGCAGTACGTCCCTAGGGGGGGCCCTCAGAGTCCAAGTCGGAAACCCCCGGCCGCACCGCCGCTAACAAAACGCGACGGCCAAAGTCCGCCTCAGCCAAGGCAAATCTGTCCAGCTTATAGTGTCTGATGAATGGAGTCGGGGAGGTCCACATGGCCGCCCGACACACTTCCTCGAGAGAAGCAGACACAGACCACGCCGCCGTGGTTGCCGCGCTTCGTGTGGAGTGGGCCGTGATCTGGTCCGGACAGTGTAAGCCCTCCCTACGATACGCCGAAGCAATAACGGCCCGTATCCAGCGTCCCACCATGGCCGGGGAGGTCTTCCGTCCCATGGATGCTGGCGAGAGGCCGATGAAGAGGGCTTCAGAACGACGGAAGTCCGCCGTACGCTGAAGATATATCTCCAGCGTCCGTCGAACGTCGAGCAAGGAGAGGTCGTCCTCCGAGCCATGTGAGGAGCCCGGGCAGAAGGCGGGGAGCACGAGCTCCTGGGCGTGGTGAAAATGGGTGTTCACCTTTGGGATAAACGCTGGGTCCAACCGGAGAATGACCCTGTCAGGACAGAAATGACACAAGTCTGGCCAGGCCGAGAGGGCCGCCAGCTCCAAAATGCGACACGCCGAGGTGATGGCGACCAAAAACACCGCCTTCTCCGTCAAGTGCTGAAGAGACGTAGTCGCCAACGGCTCATATGGCGTCCTGGTCAGTGAAAGGAGCACCGTGTGGAGGTCCCACGTAGGATAACGGTGGACCGTCGGTGGTAAGATGTTGGACGCCGCCCGCAGGAAGCGGTGTATCAAGGAGTGGTGAGACAAGGGATGCGTCCCCTGTCCCGACAACACAGTAGAGAGAGCGGCCACTTGGCGCCTCAGGGTGGCGGGCGCCAGGCCCCTGTCCAGACCTGACTGTAGGAATAGAAGAACCTGCATGATCGAGAGGTCTAGTGGGCAGACGTCTCTCGCGGCGCACCACTCACAGAACGTTCGCCAGGTGGAATTGTAAATGCGTACTGTGGATGCCCGTCGAGATAACAGGAGAGTCCGGATGACCTCCTCCGGCACTCCGCGAACCGTCAGAGTGCGCCGCTCAAGCGCCAGGTGGTCAGTTGGTACCAGTGCGGGTCCGGGTGCCGCACCGACCCCTGGGACAGCGATGACTCTGTCGGAGGGATCCGCCACGGCGGTTCGACGGAAAGGGATCGGAGGTCCGCGAACCAAGTCCTCCGCGGCCAGTGCGGGGCTAGAAGTATGACTTCCGCCCTCTCCTGGAGGATCTTGCGGATCACCCGCGGGATGACCGACAGGGGCAGGAAGGCGTACAGTAGGCCCTTTGGCCAAGGGCAGCAAAGGGCATCTATCCCCTCCGCACCGTGGTTCTGGTAACGACAAAAGAAGCGTGGCAACTTTGCATTCTGTGGGGTTGCGAACAGGTCGACGAGGGGCCGTCCGAAGCGGATGGTCACTTCGTGGAACAGGCCGTGATCGAGGCTCCACTCCGTGGAGTCCACCTCGTGTCTGCTGAGCCAATCCGCTGTCAGATTGGCCGTCCCCGATATGTGTTCCGATCTGAGGGACGCCAGATGTTGTTCGGCCCAAAGACCGAGCGCTTTGGCTTCCGCCATCAGCTGGAGAGACACTGTGCCCCCTTGCCGGTTGATGTGCACCTTTGCTGTCACGTTGTCGGTCAGAAGGAGCACATGTTGACCGGACAAGAGGGGCAGGAACTGCTGAAGGGCCAGGAAAGCTGCCCGGAGCTCCAGGAGGTTGATGCTGAGGTGCGTCTCCGCCTGGGACCAAGTGCCCTGGGCCACGTGCGGTCCGGAATGAGCCCCCCATCCCTGAAGGCTGGCATCGGTGGTCACCGTGATGTGGCGAGGCTCGTGGAACTCGGTGCCCTTGGAGAGAGCCCTGGACTGCCACCAAAGGAGGGAGGCTCGAACCGACGGAGGCAGGCGGACCTTCGATGGTGAGGCGCTGCAGTTGGTCCGCTGAAAAGGCAAGAGAAACCATTGGAGCTCCCTAGAATGTAACTGAGCCCAAGGGGTGACATGGATTGCCGATATCATTTTGCCCAACAACGAGGATAATGTGCTCAGGGGGACCCTGTCCAGCCGGAGCACTTGTCCTGCAAGGTCGGACAGACTGGCCTGCCGTTCCTGGGACAGATAGACCTTGCCCTCCCTGGAATCAATGGTAGTGCCCAGGTGAATGATCCTGTGAGAGGGGTCTAGTTGGCTCTTCTCCAGGTTTACCGAGAACCCATGCGAGCGGAGAGCCTCCAGAGTCATCTGGACATTTAGAGAGGCCTGCTCAACCGTGGACGACTGGATGAGAATGTCGTCCAGATAGCACTGAAGGCGAATGGGCACGGACCGTAAGTGCGCCGCTAGGGCTGCTAAGACCTTTGTAAAGACCCTGGGGGCCGAGGACAGGCCGAAGGGTAGCGCCGTATACTGATAGTGTTTGTCTAGGTAGCAAAATCGGAGGTATTGCTGGTGGGCGGGGAGGATCGGCACGTGGAGGTAGGCCTCCGTGAGATCAATGGACGTCATGAGATCGCCCGGTCAAACGCCGGTAAGAATAGACTGCAAGGTAGTCATTTTAAACTTTTTGTAACGCAAGTATTTATTTAACCGCTTAAGATCAAGCACCGCTCTCCAGCCCCCTGAGGACTTCTGAACGAGAAACAGGATCGAATAAAAACCCCGGCCCCGCTGATCCACTGGCACCCGGGTGATTGCATCAATATCGAGTAGGTGCCATATAGCAGCCAGCAAGAGAGACCGCTTACGGGGGTTGGAAGAGCGGGGACACCTCAGGAAGAAACTTGGAGGGGTGGAAATAAGGTCTAAAGCAAGACCGGAACTCACGGTCTCACGGACCCACTGATCCGTTGAGATGGACTCCCACCGCCTAGCGAAAAAGCGTAGGCGGCCCCCAATGGCAGGACCGGAATCGCCTATTTGTAGCGGCGGTAGGGGCGGACGCCACTGCCCCGAAAAGGGTGCCTATTGGAATTATCCGCCCGTCACCTATCCTGGCCCTGGCCCTGACGCCCCCCCGACTGCTGCCTGCCCTGATTGTAGGAGGGCTGCCTATATGGGCGTCTGGTGAAGGTGGAGGAGGTGGAGGGTGCCGCCGGAGGGGCCTTATTCTGCGCCTTACGGGTGGCGTTCGGGAGCACCTTCCTTTTATCTTTGGACTCCACCAGGTTGGGTCAAGGGCATCTCCGAACAGGGACTGACCCTTCACCGGCGCTACCACCAGCCGCCATTTGTGGCGGCAGTCCGCTGGCCAATTGCGCAACCAGTGCATCCAGCGAGCCACGACTGTGGAACTCATTGCTCGAGCCGCGAATCTGGGTGCCTGCAGGGTGGCGTCGGACGTAAACTGGCTGGCGGCGATCAATTTATTGATGTCCTGCCTGGTCCTGGTGTCACCTCCGGGAGGCGGTCTTGCAGGCTCTTTAGCCAACGGATCGACGTCCTGCAGAAGAACGATGCTGTGGACGAAGCTCTGATGGCCCAAGCAGCAGACTGGTGGGCCCTTTGCAGAGCTTGCTCTGTGCGCCGATCTTCTGGGCGTAGGAGCTCCTCCGAGTCCCCCGGCATTTGGGCAGTGGCATACAAAGCCTTGATCGGTGGATCGATCGGGGGAATGGGGAGATGCTGCGCCAGGGCCTGATCGACATTATAGTAGTGCTTGTCCACTGTAGAGGGCACCGCTCCGGCTGAAGGAGCCTGCCACTGTTTCAGGACGGAGTCCACGAACAGGCGGGGAGTTGGTATGACCTCGGCCTGGGAGGTGGTCTCTTCAAATAGAGGGTCCACTTCCTCCTCCTCGGTCAACTTGGCCGAGGCTGAGGAAACCTTGGCCGAAGCCTTGGCCTTGTGGAGCAGGGATTTGAAGAGGCCTGGGTTGAACAGGCCGGTGGAAACTGGTGCCTCAGGTGCCATGTCCTCATCGGCCGAGAGGTCCAAGTCCTGCTCCACATCCTCAGGGTCCCGGAGTGAGCCTGGGGTGTCCAACAATGTATCCGCTCCCCCCTCCAATTGGTCTGACTCGGTGGCTTGAGTCGAGGAGGACTCCCGTGGCAGGATCTTAGGAGTGGAGGGGGTTGTGGATGCAGAGGAGGCCCTTTTAAGGCCCGCCTCAATCCCCTTCTGGATAGCGAATTGAATTAGGGCCTGAACTTCGGGACTCTGTAGGTGGGCCGAGGCAGAGACCGGTGTAGGGGTACCCTGTGTAGTGGCCTGGGGCCTATGGTCCTCCCAGACATCTCCCTCGCCCAGGCATAAATCGGGGTTATCCAATGATAGAGCCCCTGAAGACTGCCTAGACCGGGCTGAGGGTTGGGGGCCAGCAGGTTTGGTAGATGTCGCCCCCGTGGAACCGCTAGATGAGGGGGCTGGCTCAGGTGCAGGAGTGGGGGTGCGCTCCCTGAGCCTCTCTGGGGTCCTGTGCCGCTCCTCCCCCCTTTCCTGGCAGGGCGTGAGCCTTTATCAGAGGCTGACCGGCGGGAGGGAGAGCGCCCTCTGCTGGATCCACGGCGTAGAGGTGAGCGGTCCCTGCTGGACGATGCCCTGGCTCATCCCTGCTTGTCTTTGGCCTCCTTGGAGGACTTAGAGGAGCTCTTAGTCGCCTTTGCCTGCTTGTCGGCCATGGCGTTGAAGAGCAAGATAGATGTGCTTATGAGACTGTACTGGGTGTGTGTGCGTAGGTGTGCCGGCGAAGGCTGCTTTATGCAGAGGCTGGCTGACAGGGCAGAGACTAGTGGTCGGTGGAAGGTTCCGGCCGTGCGGACAGCGGCGCTGAAGAAGGCGGCTCGGGTCGCGCTTCAGTCGGCTCCGCCGAAGAGAACGGCTTGATCGGGGAGAAACCTTCCTCGCATCGGCCGGGCTCCAAACTGCGGTTGCGCGGGTGAGAGGCGGCAATCAGGTAGGCGGAACGAGATGCGTCAGAGGCTGTGACGCCAGCAGATCCGACTGCGGCTGCGCGGAAGCTCTGCCGAGGGCGGGGCCGGAGCGAAAGGCCGTTGGAGTTGGCGGCAAGCGAAATCCCCTAGGCCGCGAGCAGATGATGACAGTTGCCGTCCAAATGTACCGCCCCGAATGGCCAGTCTCTAGGCCGTCGGACGCTTCCCTCTGTGTGGCTCAGGGACAATGAAGAGCCCACAAACGGCCTTAAATGGGCGAGCGAGCTAAGGAGCGCTCAAGCGCCAGGCTTCTGCACTTAGGTAGCCAACGATCAGTTCACAGCTCACTCACTCGCATGGTCGTGGCACAGGCCACCCTGGCCTAGTCGCTCAAGCGCTAGGCTTCTGCGACAGATTCCTCGCTCCAGTAAAGGCCAGGCCACCAGGGGAGGGAAGACGAAGCACACACACACACCAATATCCCTGACAGCACAAGGCAATTCCTCACGCTGTCACCCCACACTCACAGATGACAAATGTGTGGGGCAATCACTCACATTGACAGTTGATAGTAGAAATCCGAAGAAGACACAGAATTAGGGAGACACAAAGTCCTTGACTAAGACTGAGTCGAAAGAGGGGGAGTATCAGGGGAATTTGGCTTTTATAGGTTTCTAGACTCAGTCCTAATTGCCTGTAGAATGTGTCATCCCAATCTTGGAGGCTAGCTCCACCCACTATGGAGAACTGCTGTATTACCTACAGAATGACCAATAGTTACTTTCTTTTCAGTACCGTACTTTTTGGAGTATAAGACGCACTTCCCCCCCTTAAAAGTGGGTGAAAATTGCAGTGCTTCTTATACACCAAATGTTGCCAAAGCCCTGCCAACCTGCTGGCCCCCACCCTTCAGCTGTTTTCGGCCTCCGCACGCCCCATTTTTGGCCTCTGTGCATTGTATTTTCAGCCAGTTCCAGGCAGCGGAGATCTGCGATGGCAAATGGGCAGTGGTAAATGGGCCACAGTGAATGGACCGCACCGAACGGGCTGCGGCGGTAGTGAACGGGCCACAGTGAATGGGCCGCAGTGGCGAATGGGCTGTGGTGAATGGGCTATGGCAGCAGCAAATGGGCCGTGGTGAATGGGCCAGATGAATTCCGGATGGCTGCTGGAAGGCAAAGGCAGATTTTGTTTTCTTGTTTCATCCCCCCAAAAGGTAGATGCATCTTATAGTCTGGAGTGTCTTATACTCCAAAAAATATGTTATGTGTAAATCCTTGTTAGCAAGCCAGTTTGGTGTAGTAGTGAAGACACTAGAGTAAAAACTAGGAGCCCATAAGGTCTAATCCTGGCTTATCTGCTGGGTGATCTTGGGGCGGTCCTCTTTCATCTCTAGGAAGAAGGAGGTAATGGCAAAACACTTTTTTAAAAAAAACAGAACTTTGCCAAAAAGAAAAAAACTTGCAGAGATTTTCCAGGCAGCAAGAGTCAACAAAGACTTGAAGGAAATAGCAAACAAAAGTCCTTTTTTCTTCAAAGTAGGGGTGTCAAACTCAAGGCCTGGGGGCTGGATCTGGCCCATGGGGTGCTTAGATCTGACCCTGGAAACAGCAAAGGACCAGCCCGTGGTGCCTCTGCCAGTTAAAACGGAGGTCAGGAGCGCTGCCTGCGGAGCTCCATTTTGCTGGCAGAGGGTTGCAGGAGGCCGTTGCAGCCAAAAAACAGAGCTCAGGAGGTGCCCACAGGTGCCTCCGACATGAGTGACATTGAGCTGGCCACACCCACCCTGGCCACACCGACCCCTGCTCCCCGAGGTCAAACACAAACCTGATGCAGCCCTCAATAAAATTGAGCTTGATACCCCTACTATAAAACCATACATCAAGCAGATGACAGTGCATTGAACCCTTAACTTCTGTAAACTTTATTAATACCAGAGCTTAAAAAAGGACACAATGGTGTTATTTCTTTTCAGCATTATGGAGATAAAATGTGTGACCGCCATAACAGAGTCAGAAAAAAGAAGCAGAGTTTATGGCACTGCACATGCACCACCATCTTGTTTTCTGCTTTTTTTATTTTTGGCACTGGCAATTGTATCAGGGGTGCCAGCAATGCAGAAGAATCCCTAAGGAAAGATCCTCAGAATTTAATGGCTGCACCAATGAGCCCAGAGGTTGACTCCCAGAGACAACTGAAGATGATAGCTGAAGTTTCCCTGAAATTGACCTCAACAAGCTGCTACCAGATCTGTTGGAGAGAGGTGGAAGTTTGGGGTCCCCTAAAATGATAGGAATGGTGACTACTATCATAGAATAGTATAGAGGTCACTGCTGTGAATTTAGGGCATAGGGGTCACTGCTGTGAATTTAGGAGTGAATGTTTGGCATCCAGGGTGGGATTTAGCCAGTTCAGACTGGTTTGTGTGAACCGGATGCTAATTTTACATCTGGTTTGCTGAACCGGTAGTTGCAAGGACTGGCTGGTCCCCCCTGCCCTGCCTCTCCCAGGAGTCTCCACATAGTCTGTTTTGGATGCCAGGTAAGTGCAGGGCCTGCATGGAGGGTCTGGGAGGGCAAAAAACACCTCCTGGAAGTTCTGGGAGTTCAGAAATGAGCCTGTTTTTGGCCTCCGGAGGGCCTCCGAAGCCCAAGGGAGGCCATTTTTGCCCTCCTGGAGGCTCGAGGGTAGTCTCCAGAGCCTGGGGAGGGCAAAAAATGGGCCTCCTGGAAGTTCTGGAAGTCCAGAACCTGGGGGAGGCCGTGTTTGCCCTCCTGGAGGCTCAAGGAAAGCCTCTGGAGCCTGGGGAGGGCAAAATCGCCTCCCTCCACTGTGGTGCAGGAGGCTGAGTAGGCCATGCCCACCATGCCACACCCACCCAGAAACAGGCAGAAAGCTGATTGCTAAAATTTTGAATCCCACCCCTGTTGCCATCCCTCTCTCTGGGTGAGAAACAGGGATAGTATATGTTAGGCCAGTCCAGGGATGGTTGAATGTGAACTGGGTTGGAGATGAGGGTTGTTAAGGTGAGAATAAATCTCATAGAGGCAATGTGGATCTTTTCTTGGAATTCAGATATTTAGAAATAAAGCCGAGATTAAAAGTCTAATAGAAAATATTTATTCCAGTACAAAAACAATAAATCATGAATAGTTACATCTTGCTAATAAATCGTGACCGCTCCGGTCAGAATCAAAGGCAGAAGTGAATAATGGAGAATCAGGAATGTACACATGTGCAGAAGATCACATCACGTGTCCTGCTTGTTTTGGAATGTACCATAATATTAGGATAGGGATGCATCACCCTGCATAGACATACAACTGACAATATTCACTACGTGACAAGGGTGAGCTCCTTTGATATTGAGAGCTATCACTGAAGTGCTGCAGGAGCTTCTTCCCCTCACATTCCCCTGACTGAGTGATTGAGTTGGAAGCCACAGGTTGGGATATTTATGGCTATGAAGAGGGAAGAGAGGAAGGCTTGGATGGGATGAGAGCAAGCTATAAGATCCCAATAGTGACAGATTGAGGAAAATAATTGCCGGATTCAACAATTCAGCTGGGTTGCACAAAATAGGGACCAAAACACCTTGTTTCTCAGATCAAATTTGAAGCCCTAAAACTAGGCATGGGAGCTCTAACGAAAGAAGAAAAAATGCTCTCTTTTGGGGGGGAGTATTTTTCACTCCATAAGATACACCTGACCATAAGACACACCTAGGTTTAGAGGAGGAAAACAAGAAAAAAATATATTCTGAACCGGAGCCTGAGAAGACCACAGATAGGTGTCCTCTCATGTGCCAGTTCTGCCTATTGACTCCTGCACTGCGGAAAAGAGACAGAAGAGGTGGGGTTCAGCACTCTAAAAGGACCCAGCTGCCATGGCCCGGCTGCTATTCACCAAAGGACCGGCACCGAGATGCAATATTCGCTCCATAAGACACACAGACATTTCCACCCACTTTTGGGGGGAAAGAACTGTGTCTTATGGAGCGAAAAATACGATATATGCTAGCTGTGGCATTATGCATATGCAGATTCATGCATATAAGTTACATAGAGAAGGAGAATATTATTTTTCCCCCTTCATGTCATCTTCCATACTATCATCTAAACCTTTGCCAACCATGTAATGAAGCACTAATTGAACTAGGAAATAGAAAATGACTTTTATTGAAAAGAACAGATGCAGTGCAAATATGAAAAAAACACCGTGATATAATTGATTACTAAATATGCTTTCTATGTTGAACTGCCAGATGTTCTGTTAATATCAATAAAATATGTCAAACCAATAAGCTATTGTACAAGGATGAGTCAAAAAGTAAATCCATTTTCTTTATTTCAGGTGAAGTTTTTGATAAAAATACCTGAAATTTTTCCCATTATAAATGATTATATCATTTACGTTCTGAAATATTTTGTTTCTTACTTTTCAGGTTTGTAGACTCGCAAGGAAAATTCAAAATGGCTGCCCCCTTAAAGTTGCGTCAAAAACAAACAGCAATGATTGAATTCCTTGTTGTTGAGGGGGAAACCCCTGTGAACATTCACAGAGAATTACAAAATGTGTTTGAGGACAATCCTTTAGATTATAGCCCCATGAAAGAGGGTTTGAGAGGCAAACATTTTTCCAGTGACGAGGAAGTGAAAACTGCAGTGAACAAGTGGCTCAAAGAACAGTCAACAAAATTTTACGAGGCAGGGATACATGCTCTCATTCAAAGGTGGAACATTGCTATTGAGAGAAACGGTGACTATGTTGAGAAGTAGGGATGTGATCCACAGAGGACCAGCTTCATTTTGATGTATGCTACATGTTCCTGTGTTGGTAATTATACCATACCTAAAGAAAATGGCATTACTTTTTGACTCACCCTCGTAGTAGTAAAATTAAAAAATTTAATTGCAGACAGAAATTAATTCCTTGAGAAAGGACCTATTTAGAGTGAACTGAATTGGCACAATGCTGAAATTTAAAAAAAAATGACAACATAAGTAATATGACAACATAAGTAAAATGACAACATAAGTAAGTAGGTAACAGAAAATGAAATGAGATATATCAGCTTGAATGGGAAAATTTAGCTTGAATGTAGATCTTGACAATAGATAACAAAACTATACCTGTTTTGTAAAGTTAACAGACGTCAGAGCAACTTTTTTCAACTAAAATAAAGATAGTATCCCCTAGAACACTTGAACCATGACCAGTAAAGTACACACAGACAAGACTACCGTATTTTTTGGAGTATAAGATGCACCTCCCCCCTCAAAAGAGGCTGAAAATTTGGGTGCGTCTTATACTCACTATACTGAATGTAGCTTTTTCGAAGCTTTTTTTTTTCAGCCTTAATGAGGTGCTAACAATCTTCCTGTCTCTCAGGCTTTTTCATTGCTACTCCCTCCGAAGAAGGTTTTTCCAGCCCTAAGTCTTTGCAGGCTTTTTTCATTGCTACTCCCTCCGAATAAGTGACAATATAGTTTAATTCATTCTTTTTGTTAATTGCTCCCTTTTATTAAGATCTGGTCTAATTATAATGATGTAACATTTGGGGAAAAAGATAAAAGCCAGGAGCCCAGCACTAGACGCCAAGATGGCAAAGATCTCCACAGCTATTGTGTATTTTCCTTTGGTGCTTATATAGGCAGGGATAAAGGATAACCAGACACTGCAAAACACCAGCATGCTGAAAGTAATCGATTTGGTTTCCTGGAAAGTGTCTGGTAGCTTCCTAGCTAGGAAAGCTGCAATAAAACTGACCATAGCCAGGAAGCCCATAAAAGACAAGACACTATAAAACATAGCAACTGACCCTTCATTGCATTCCACAACAATGTCAGAAACAGAAGAGTGCATATCAACATCTGGGAAAGGGGGTGAGGTTGCTAACCACACAGTACAAAGAAGGGTTTGAATGAGGGAGCAGTAGAAAACAATGGAAAGGGCCAGTCTTTTCCCAACCCATGTCCTCATCTTTGATCCTGGCTTGGTAGCCATGAAAGCAAGAACCACAGTCATGGTTTTGGCCAACATGCAAGAAACAGCCACTGAGAAGATGATCCCAAAAGCAGTCTGTCGAAGGAGACAGGTCACCATCACAGGTCTGCCAATGAAAAGCAGAGGACAAAGGAAGGAGAGGAGGAGGGAGATGAGGAGTGTGTAGGAGAGGCTGCGGTTGTTGGCCTTAATGATAGGAGTGTTGTGGTACTTCAAAAAGATTCCTAGCACAAAGATTGTGATAAAAGAAAGCAGAAAAGCTGATGTGGCTAAGCCTGTCGCCAACAGGTCTCCATAAGATAGATAACTTACATGCTTTGGCATGCATAAATCCTGTTTATTGTTTGGATATTGATCTTCTGGGCATTGGAAGCAGTCATCCATATCTGGAAAAAAAACAAAATGTATATATTTAAGTCAAAACATGCTAAATTCTTTCTGGCCATTTTAAAAAGCATGAAGGCTTGTTGTGATTTTGCTCCAGTGGAATCAATTTATTTTAATTCAGTTTTCATACTAAATAACACACTGTTATTGTATGGAAAGAAACTTTATTTTAATCATTGACCAATAAAAAGAAATGCAATAAAACAAAGCAAAGTTAACCCCTGATGTCAATGATTTTTTTTCAACCATTGTGAGTGCATCTTAAAAGTATAGTTGTAAAAAATTTGTACTTTACAGAGAGAATTGTCTTGATTATCTACAAACTAATGCAAATAAACATTATCAGAGTGACATGTAAATTTAGATACAAAGGCTAAAGATGGCAAACATGTCTGTAAACTGACAATACAAAAGAACCAGGTTGTGTTTCTATGGTATCTGTGTCACAGGATCAGTGTTTCATAAGGTTTTCTTGTACTTCCCTTCTAAAATAGCTGTAGGGAAGAGCATGAATTAGGGAAATGAAAAGTAGAAGCACTTAAGTGAAGAACCTATGAGTCAGGTTAATAAGAAATTATTGGATGAAAATTAAAACATGGTTAGAAGAAATGACACCGCAATATATAGATTTAAAACTGGAACTGTTCCTATTGGGTATCTTACCAGAGAAATTTAGTAAGGAAA
Organism: Diadophis punctatus similis; assembly: GCA_023053685.1. Taxonomy (NCBI): domain Eukaryota; kingdom Metazoa; phylum Chordata; class Lepidosauria; order Squamata; family Dipsadidae; genus Diadophis; species Diadophis punctatus. The sequence goes on from JALIGW010000046.1 coordinate 3,620,485, forward strand.
ATATATACTTGATTGTACATGTAATAGCAGCAGCGAGGATAGTAGTTGCGCAAAGATGGAAAGCAGAGAAAATCCCTATGGAGGAAGAAATAATTAAGAAAATATTGGATTGTGCAGAAATGAATAGATTGACCTTGATACTTAAAGAAAGAGAGGAATGGGAATATTTTCAGTAATGGGGGCAATTTTATGATTGGTTGGAGAAGAGATATGTATAGAGTAATATTGTAAAGAAAGAGGCTGAAATGTTACAACAAATGAAATGATAAATACTAGGATATGAGAAATAATTGGGGAATAGGGAGAAGGCACAGAAGAAGCACACAGATGATTAATCATGTATCGTATGTTTGTTTGTCTATAAAAATAAAAAACTTCCTTTAAAAAAAATAGCTGTAGGGAAGAGCATTAATTGGGGAAATGAAAAGTAGAAGCACTTAAGGCAGTGTTTCTCAAATAGTGGGGTGTGCCCCCCTGGGGGTGGCGCAGAGCGATGCCAGGGGGGTGCGTGTGACCCCGGGGAACATGCCTTTTTTGCGGCTTTTTTTGCTGTCTTTCGGGCTTTTTGCCAGCTGTTTTTTTCCCCCTTCCTTTTGGAAAGCTGGACTGGTTTCAATGAGCGCAACCTGTGGTGGAGGTGTCCCTCCCCCTCTCCTGAACCCATGACTGGCTGTGGTGGGGCTGGGAGGGTACACACAAGAGGAGAAAGAGGGGGAGGAGGAGGTTGCACTCATTGGTCTGCCAGCCTGGCTTTCTAAAAGGAAGAAAAAAAATCAGCTGGATAAAAGCCGGAAAGAGGGTGGCAGGGCTTTCCAATAGTGAGAAGAGGCAGGAAGAGAGAGAGTGAGACACACAGAGACACACAGTCTCTCTCTCTCTCTCTCTCTCTCTCTCTCTCTCTCTCTCTCTCTCTCTCTCTCTCTCTCTCTCTCTCTCTCTCTCTCTCTCTCTGTGTGTGTGTGTGTGTGTGTGTCTTCTGTCTCTCTCACCCACTCTGTGTATCACTCTGTATGTTTCTCTGTCTCTCTCTCTCTTCCCCCCCTCTCTCTGCCGCGGCTGGGCCAAGCCAGCAAGCTCTTTTTGTAGCGCTTTGCTACATCTTTTATTTCTTCTTTTTGGAAATCCAGGCTGGCAGCAGCTTCCCTTCAGCCGACCATTCTCCTCCCCCCTCCTTCTCTCGCAACCTAGAACCTCACCATGCTTTTATGTCTAGAGAGGAGGCAGGAAAGGGGACTGGGAATCCAGCTTCCCTCCCGCTCCTCTTCCTGCTCTCCCTATGTCTGTTAAGCCAGGGCTGAGGAGATCCCCTTTTGGAGATTTGGGTGTGTGTGAAAAGTTTACTTCTTCCGGGGGGGGGGGGGGGCTAACAGAAAATAATTGAGAAGCACTGACTTAAGGGAAGAACCTATGAGTCAGGGATGGGATTCTACTGGTTCAGACAGGTTTGGGCGACCCAGATGCTCCAACGATCAGCTGGGAGCGAATCGGTTCGCTCCGATGATCAGGTGGGCCTACCCACCTGCCCGTGCGCTTTACTGACCTATATATTCTCAGCTGATTCTCATGGAAGAGCAGATTGCCGCGCCTCAGCTGTGTTTCTCCCCAGCAGTAATGCAGAAGGTAAGTTTTCGTTAAACTGCGAATGCTCATGCGCGATCACCGAACCAGTTGTTAAAGCAGCAGGATCCCACCACTGCTATGAGTTTATATTAAAAAAACTAGGGCCAATACATATTCCTTTCTAACTCCCTTCCTTAGTGACATATGTTTGTTTACCATACCTGATGTTCAACCTTGTGATTTTATGAATTTTATTTAGCAAAGAAGCAGAGGTTTGTCTATTTTGGTGTATTTAAATTTATGCCAGAGTTTAGATCTAGTTACTATGTTGAAAGCTGACCTAATGTCAATAAATGCTGTAGAAAAATAGATAGATTTATGGCTGTACATTTCTACTAGGTGTTGCAGCATCGTAGCAAGGTCAAACACGAACCATTCTGTTCTAAACCTAACCTTTTCATCCATCAGAATGTCTTCAGGTTCAAGCCTGTCAATTAATAGTAAACAAATAGAATAATTTACTAAATAATATATTGTTGTAAAAGATTGGTATGAAAACATGTTTTTATACTAGTGTACTGTCTTGTTTCATTTAGATAAACTATAGCTACATATCTTCCTTCCTTCCTTCCTTCCTTCCTTCCTTCCTTCCTTCCTTCCTTCCTTCCTTCCTTCCTTCCTTCCTTCCTTCCTTCCTTCCTTCCTTCCTTCCTTCCTTTCTTCCCAGATTTCAATCTGAATAATTTATATGGACTATGTTAATGTTTCTTTAAAGTATACAGAAATATCTTTTTCTTTCTTCTTTCTTTCTCTTTCTTTCTTTCTTTCTTTCTTTCTTTCTTTCTTTCTTTCTTTCTTTCTTTCTTTCTTTCTTTCTCTTTCTTTTTTCTTTCTCTCTCTCTCTCTTTTCTTTTTTTCTCTCTCTCTCCTGTCCTTCCTTCCTTCCTTCCTTCCTTCCTTCCTTCCTTCTTTCCTTTCTTTCTTTCTTTCTTTCTTTCTTTCTTTCTTTCTTTCTTTCTTTCTTCTCTTTCTTTTTTCTTTCTTTCTTTCTCTCTCTCTCTTTTCTTTTTCTTTCTATCCTTCCTTCCTTCCTTCCTTCCTTGTTTTCCTCCCTCCCTCCTTCCCTCCCTCCCTCCCTTTTACCTGTTTTGTCTGAGATCTTGCCCTTTGGACATGGAGTGCAATCATAACAGCAAAACAATTTTCCTTCAATTTTGGTCTTTCTGTAACCCGAAAGGCACTCATTATTACAAAGTGAAAGAGGACGCTCCTGTCCAGCAATGGAAAAAAAAATAGTTTGTAATATAGAAAAAGAGTTTTCAAGCTGCAGTTATCTAGGAATGAATGGCATAGCTCTCTATTCTCTCTCATTTACCTGAAACAAGATATACAAGGTTTGACAGAAGCAAATTCCACCTGTTACTCAGGTTGGAGTCACTTTTGTGACATTGGAAAGCAAAACAGTTGAAAGAAAAACTAGTTGCATGAACAGAATAAAATTGTTGAATTGAAAAAATTAATAATCAGCTCTCATCAAACTTAAAGCAAACTGTTTCCCAAAACACTCAGATGAGTCTACCAGGGGTGGCCAAACTATGGTTCTTTTAGGACCTGTGGACTTCAACTCCCAGAATTCCTGAGCCAGCCATGCATGCATGGCTAGCTCAGGAATTCTGACAGTTGAAGTCCACAGGTCCTCAAAGAACCATAGTTTGGCCACCCCTGGTAGATTTTAGATTTATTTAGATTTATTATTAGAGTTGGAAGGGACCTTGTAGGTCATCTAGTCCAACCCCCTGTTCAAGCAGGAGTTCCTACACCATTTGAGACAGATGGCAGTCCAGTCTCCCCTTGAAGGTCGCAAGTGTTGGGGCTCTCACAACCTCCGCTGGCAAGCTGTTCCACTGGTTGATCGCTCTCACCGTCAGAAAGTTTCTCCTCACTTCCAGGTTGAATCTCTCCTTGGTCAGCTTCCATCCGTTATTCCTTGTTTGGCTTTCTGGTGCCATAGAGAACAGCCTGACCCCCTCCTCTCTGTGGCAGCCCCTCAAGTATTGGAACACTGCTATCATGTCACCCCTGGTCCTTCTCTTCGCCAGACTGGCCAAGCTCAGTTCCTGCAACCGCTCTTCGTATGTTTTATTTTCCAGACCCTTTATCATCCTGGTTGCTCTCTTCTGCACTTTCTCTAGGGTTTCAATGTCTTTTTTGTAGTGTGGTGACCAAAACTGGATGCAGTACTCTAGGTGTGGTCTGACCAAGGCTTTATAGAGTGGTACTAGTACCTCTCTGGTCCTTGATTGTATCCCTCTATTTATGCAGCTCAGGACTGCGTTGGCCTTTTTGGCTGCTGCTGCACACTGCTGGCTCATATTTAGTTGGCTGTCTACCAAGACTCCAAGATCCCTCTCGCAATCGCTGCTATTGAGTGTGGTTTCACCCAGTTTGTATGTGTATTTTTGATTCTTCTTACCTAGGTGTAGAATTTTACTTTTCTCCGTGTTAAATTTCATTTTATTTGTTTGGGCCCAGTGTTCGAGTCTGTCAAGGTCCCTCTGGATTTTGAGTCTGTCCTCTGGGGTGTTTGCTACTCCCGCCAGCTTGGTATCATCTGCAAATTTGGTTAGTTCTCCTGCTATTCCCTCATCTAGGTCATTTATGAAGATATTAAAGAGTACTGGGCCTAGGACGGAACCTTGTGGTACGCCACTGCTTACTTCTCTCCATGTGGACTTAGAGCCATTGAGGACTACTCGTTGGGTACGGTTGGTCAGCCAGTTGTTAATCCATCTGGTTGTGTAGCTGTTTATCCCGCTTTTTTCTAGCTTATGAAGAAGTAGGTTGTGGTCTACTTTGTCAAATGCTTTGCTGAAGTCCAGGTATATGATGTCTACTGCATTTCGCTGGTCTACTAATTTGGTCACAGTGTTGAAAAATGAAATGAGGTTGGTTTGGCATGACTTGTTCTTAACAAATCCGTGTTGGCTGTTGGTTATTACTTGGTTTGTTTCTAGATGATGTGAGATCTGGTTTTTAATTATTTTTTCCAGTATTTTCCCAGGTATTGATGTTAGGCTGATTGGTCTGTAGTTTCCTGGGTCTGTTTTTTTACCTTTTTTGTAGATGGGGACCACATCAGCTCTTTTCCAGTCCTCGGGGAGTTCCCCTGTGTTCCAGGATTTGTGGAAGATGTGGTGCAGTGGTTCCGAAATGACTTCTGCTAGTTCTTTTAGGACTCTGGGGTGTAATCCATCAGGTCCTGGTGCTTTGTATTCATTAAGTTCAGATAGGTGATCTCTTACTGTATTTTTGCTTAGGTTGAGTCTTGCTTCGAATCTGTTTTTTATATTTGTGTTACTGGGTAGTTGAGCTGCAGTTTCCTTTTGTGTGAAGACTGATGCGAAGAATGTGTTCAGTAGCTCTGCTTTGTCTGTGTTGTCTGTTACTTCTTTGCCGTCTTCTCTCCTTAGTGGACCAACTGTTTCTTTGATTTTTTTTCTTGTTGTTTATGTGTTGGAAGAAGCTTTTTTTGTTGTCTTTGACTTTTGTTGCGAGTCTTTGTTCATTCTGGGCCTTTGCTGTCCTGATTTTTTCTTTACAGATTCTGGCTGTCTGTTGGTACTCTGCCTTGGTTATGTGCCCATCTTTCCATTTTTTGTATTTATCTTTTTTTTCATTCAGTTTATCGGTGAGGTCTTTGTTTAGCCATGCTGGTTTCCTTTTGGATTTCTTGTTTTTCTTCCTCATCGGTATTGTGGTGTTCTGGGCTTTTAAGATCGTGTTTTTTAGGATCTCCCAGGCTTCTTGAGTTGTTTTACCCTTTAGTACTTTCATCCAAGGGAACTTCCCCAAGTTTTCTCTGAGTTTATTGAAGTCGGCTTTTTTGAAGTCTGGGATATAGGTGTTGTTATGTTCAGTTATTTGTGTTTGCTTTATGGTGAATTTTAGTATTACGTGGTCACTCTCGCCAAGTGTTCCTGCAGCTTCAACTCCTTCTATTGTTTCTTCTCTGTTTGTAAGTAGTAACTCCAGTATGGCTGCCCCTCTAGTTCCCTCCTCCACTTTTTGGACAATGAAGTTGTCAGCTAGGCTGGTTAGGAATCTGTTAGATTTCTCACTTGGTGCTGAGTTGGTTTTCCAGTTGATATCCGGGTAGTTGAAGTCTCCCATTATTACAATGTTGTTTTTCTTGTATATGTTATTTAGCTGGTTGGTAAAAAGGGTGTCCATTGTTTCTGTTTGGTTTGGTGGTCTGTAGTATACTCCTATTGTTGTGTCGTTCTTTTTTTCTTTTATGTTGACCCATATGCATTCTAATGGGTTTTCTTCCTTGGTTACTTGTAGCTCTGTAGCTACATAGTGGTCCTTTATATACAGTGCAACACCACCTCCTTTTTTATGTGATCTGGTTTTTTTGAAGAGTTTGTATCCTTTTATCTGTGTGTTCCAATCGTGTGATTCATCCCACCAAGTTTCTGTTATTCCGACTATGTCATGTGTACCTTCGTGCATTAATATTTCAAGTTCACCTTGTTTATTCCCTAGGCTTTGTGCATTTGTGTAGAGGCATTTGAGTTCTTTGTGCCTGGTTGTGGGTGTTCTTTCTTTGTCTCTTATTTGTCGTTTGAGTTTGTTTTCTTCCCCATCCCTTTTTGGTTCATTGTTTGTTTTGTTTGCTTGGGGTCCATGCTTGGAGTTGGGCCCCGGGGATCCTGTAGATTGGTCACCCTCCCCTCGCGATTTTAGTTTAAAGCCCTCCTGACAAGTTGGGCCAGTCTTTTTCCGAGGACATTCTTCCCAGTCTTTGTGAGATGTAACCCGTCCCTTGCCAAAAGTCCATCTTGGAGGTAGTGCAGTCCGTGGTCTAGGAATCCAAAGTTTTTTTGGCGACACCAACCCTTTAGCCAGTGGTTTACTTGTAGGATTCTTTGTTCCCTTGCTGGGTGTTGTCCTCTTGTTGGTAGTATGGATGAGAAGACTACTTGCGCACCTAGGTTTTTGACGTTCTTGCCTAGTTGCTCATAGTCGTTCTGTATTGTTTTAAAGTTCTTTTTTGTGTCATTTGTTCCTACATGGAGTAATAGTAGGGGGTAATAGTCTGTGGGTTTTATTATTTTGGTTACTTTCTCTGCTACGTCTATGATTTTGGCTCCTGGAAGGCAGCATACCTCTCTGGATTGGTTATCTGGTCTACAGATGGCGGGTTCAGTTCCTCTGAGGTTTGAATCTCCTATTACCAGTACTCGCCTTTTCTTTTTGCTTGGGGTTGTTTGGGGAGTTTCTTTCTGTGTTGTAGTGGTGTTTGGTGGTGCTGCTTTGTTGAGCATTCTTTCTGGTGTTTCTTTTCTGTGTGTCTGTGCGTTATCTTCTATTGGAAGTCCCTGGTATTGGTTGCTTAGAGTCAGTGGGGTTGGGTCTGGGTGGGTTGGTTTGGACTGTGGTTTTGTGCTTGGTTTGTGTTTTTTTCTGTGGGTGACATGTGTCCATCTGCTTTCTTCCTCTGGGGGGTTACCTGTAGTAGAAGTTGCTTGGTCATTTTTATGTTCTTTTTGTGATTGTTCTTTTTGTGAGGTTTGGGGTTTCTCATTTTGTTGATTGAGTTTGAGGGTGTTTAGGTTTTTCTCTAGATCTTCTACTTTTTCTTCTAGTAATTTGATTAGTTTGCATTTGGTACATATGTAGTTTTGGAGTTCTGTGGGCATAAGAGTGTACATGGAGCATGCTCTGCAGGTCACAATAGAGTCTGTTCCTTGTGTGCTGGGGTTGTTTGGGTTGCTGCTGTTTTCGATGTCTTTCATTTGTGGGTATTTGGTGGTGGTGTTTTTTTGGGTTGTGCCTGACATGGTCACTAATTAGTTTGTGTTAATTAATTAGTAATTAATGCATATAATACCTATAATATATAAAATTCAGCTGATATAGATATATAGATAGTTTAAGTAATATGTAATGTAAATATGTTCATTAAATCAGTAACAATATCTCTTCAATTTAAGTTGTAATTATTATTAATCTTTCAATGTAGATATACCCCAGCTTCCTTCTGCTGCTTAGATAACACCCTTCCAAATCCTCTTTATATTTTACCGTTCTTTTCTTTCCTTTAAGCTCAGTTTTTCCACCTTTTTAAAGACAACAAGTCAGTGGGGCTTTTCCCCCCCCCTCTACGCTCCACAGTCAGGTTATTTTTGCAGCGTCCCTTTAAATTTTTTTTTCCTCCGTCCTTCTTTCCGGAAGTGCTGGTTTTCTCCCTTCCTCCAAGATGTCGCTCATTCAAAACTGCTTAGTTACTGTAAGTTCTTTCTGTCCTTTATTTCCCTCCACCGTCCAGTATCACCACCATTTCAAAGTAAAGGATTATTTTATCGATCCACCTCCTGTTGTCTCCGATCTCTCTTTTGCTCCGATCACACCATTCTTTCTATGGGAAGCCTCTCAGCTGCGTTTACAAAGCCTCCTTCTCCTCGAGTCTTCCAGACTCTTTCTTTCCTCCCTCTTCTAACACCAACTCGCTTTTGTCCTCAATCCACTTTTCATTCAGATCCCCCTGTCACGCATACCTGTTTCTTCTCTCACCGAGGAAGATAAGTTGCTGAAGTTTTGAGCCTTGCCGAGCCTCGTTCCTCCAGCTATTTCTGGCTCCACGTGGTTGGATGTTTTCTTCTCTCTCTCTTTTTTTATGGGTTCAGCTGGTCCCAGCTTTTAGATGTTGATATATGTGATATTTGGAGCTAATTTATGTCTATTGACTTATTTTGATAGCTTCTGCCTTATCTCTAACTCTAGGTTTTTGGGTCTTTTTCCTACACTCCGTCTTCAGCGATGGGACTAGGCGTCTGCCTCCGTCGCCATCTTCAATCAAGAGATGAAACAGAACTCGCAACATCATAATACGAAATGATTGTTTTAGTCAATTAAAACTACTCTAGAATCAAATTGTTTCTGATCAGTAGAGGAACCCATCTTGTTCTTTGTTGAGTATAATACTCAACCTTCCTCTTTCTACTATGTATTCAAGATGGATAATGATTAATATTTATGTTAGGATGTAGGTATATACATATGTATGTTTATGGCATATCTAAATGTATGTTATGTATGTGTACATTTTTGAGATCAGGCAACAGAATTTCATTTTTAATGTGTGCCAGTGTGCCAACAGGAAAAAAGGCAATGAAGGTTATCTTATCTATCTTATCTATATAGTTTTCCATTGCATTTATTGTTTATTAATTTATTTATGTGTTTATACAATGTCTCGACTAGCCGGAGATTTCCACCAAGAGTAACTAGATGCTGCCAAGTACATGCACCACGTTTTTAGATAGATTCAGAATGTAGTCATCAATATTTTATGGTTCATCTTATCCAACAGGAGAAGGCCTTCAATTTCCTCCCTAGCAATGTCATTGCCTAAAAGAGAAACCATCGAGTTTAAATATATACTTTAAGCAGAGGTGGGTTTCAGCAGGTTCTGACCAGTTCTGGAGAACCGGTAGCAGGAAATTTTGAGTAGTTCAGAGAACCGGTAAATACCACCTCTGACTGGCCCTGCCCACATCTATTCTCTGTCTTCTGAGTCCCAGCTGATTGGGAGGAAATGGGGATTTTGCAGTATCCTTCCCCTGGAGTGGGGTGGGAATGGATATTTTACAGTATCCTTCCCCTGCCACGCTGTTAAGGGAAGAATATTCCCGTAGAGGCGACATTTGGATCTTTTACTTGGAATTCAATAGTTAGAAATAAAACCGAGATTAAATGTCTAATAGAAAATATTTATTTCAGTACAAAACAATATAAAACAATAAATCTACATCTTTGCTAAGTAACATGACAGTTCAGGTCAGAAGACAAGGCAGAAGTGATTAATGGTGGATTAGGAATGTAGACATGCGCAGACATCATATCACGTGTTCTGCTTGTATTGGAAAGTACCATAATATTTAGGATAGGGGTGCATCACCCTGCATAGACTCACAACTGACAATATTCACATCGTAACACATGCCCACCAAGCCACGCCCACCAAGCCATGCCACACCCACCAAGCCATGCCCACAGAACAAGTAGTAAATTTTTTGAATCCCACCACTGAGTCACATGACCATCAAGCCATGCCCACTAAACAAGCCATGCCCACAGAACCGGTAGTAAAAAAGTTTGAATCCCACCGTTGCTTTAAGTCAAAACTAGTAGACGCCATTACAGAGAGTCTGGGAGATAGACTTTCTTCAATCAGTCTTCCAGACAGAGTTAAATTTGATTACAGGAAAAGGAAAGAGTGTCTCCAAAACACCTCTGTATTCAATAGAAATGTCTTCCACAGATAAAATCAGTGATTTAAATTTAAAAATTTTAAAATCAGTGCAATTGCTAATGAATTATATTGGGTTTCATGATAATCCTTAGGAGCACCTTACGTTTCTACACAAGGTGCTCATGAGTTCAAAGAGATGGGTTGGGATTTGCTCACTTCAAATTGTATTGATTATGCAATCCTGGATTATTAAATTTAGAAAATGTTCATGAAAATTGTTGTCTTTTTTTGGGAATGAAATGGCATTTTCTAATAGTTTGTGAAAAAATGCTTACAAAAAGAGAGACAACACTTTATCACACATATTTTTAATAAGTTTTGTCTGACCCTTACTGAAACCTACATACATGCAGTAGAATTTCAAAAAGATAAAGGTTGACCTCTTATAAAGGTCACTATAAGGATATATTATTATTATTATTATTATTATTATTATTATTATTATTATTATTATTATTATTATTATTATTATTATTATTATTATTATTATTATTATTATTATTATTATTATTATTATTATTATTATTATTATTATTATTATTATTATTATTATTATTATTATTATTGTTGTTGTTATTATTGTTATTATTGTTGTTATTGTTGTTATTGTTGTTGTTGTTGTTGTTGTTGTTGTTGTTATTGTTATTGTTATTGTTATTATTATTATTATTATTATTATTATTATTATTATTATTATTATTATTATTATTATTATTATTATTATTATTATTATTATTATTATTATTATTATTATTATTATTATTATTATTATACAATTGTATCACAGTGGCCAGTTGTTTTGCCGGATTTGGCATTGATTACTAGTCGAGCCCCACCCAGGGTCTAGGACGTCGTAATGTATTTTCGAAGAATATGTGCGGAACCGAGCAGTGCGGCTTTCTGCATTTGACTGATGGTGATTTTGTCAATTTTGAGCTGTTTTAAATGTAATTCCAGTGCTTTTGGGATAGCACCCAGTGTTCCAATCACTACTGGAATTACCACTGCTGGTTTGTGCCATAATCGTTGGATTTTGATTTTTAAGTCCTGGTATTTTGTGATTTTTTCGTGTTCCTTTTCATCGACCTTGCTATCACCTGGTATTGCAATGTCAATGATAGTCACCTTGTTTTTCTCGACCAGCGTGATGTCTGGTGTATTATGCACCAGTACCTTGTCTGTTTGTATACGAAAATCCCACAAGATCTTGACCATCTGATTTTCAGTGACTTTTTCAGGCTTGTGTTCCCACCAGTTTGTAGCAGTATGGATGTTATAATTTTTGCATAAATTCCAGTGGACCATTTGTGCAACAGAGTTGTGCCGTAATTTGTAATCGGTCTGCACAATTTTCTTGCAGCAGCTGAGCACATGGGCTACAGTTTCATCAGCTTCCTTGCATAATCTGCATTTAGCATCATTTGAGGATTTATCAATTTTGGCCTTTATGGCATTTGTACGAATTGCCTGTTCTTGTGTGGCCAGGATCAATGATTCTGTTTCTTTCTTTAAAGTACCAGATGTTAACCATAACCAAGTTTTTTCACTGTCCACTTTGTCTTTTATTTTTTCCAGAAATTGGCCATGTAATGCTTTATTTTGCCAACTCTCCATTCTTGATTTTATCACATTTTTTCTGTATTCTTGTTTCGTCTGTTGGACCTTCAGTAGATTTTTGTTCTTTACTTCAATTAATAGATGTTCTTGACTTTCTTTTAAATAATCCGCCAATGCATGCTTTTCTTCTTCAACTGTTTGCTTTACTTGTAGTAGTCCTCTGCCACCTGATTTTCTGGGCAGGTAAAGTCTATCAGTGTCACTACGTGGATGTAAACTGTAGTGGATTGTCATTAGTTTTCTGGTGTTTCGGTCCAAAATGTCCAAATCAGCTTGTGTCCAGTTAATTATACCAGCCGTGTATCTTATGACTGGTATTGCCCAGGTATTCATGGCCTTGATGGTGTTTCCACCATTTAATTTAGATTTCAAAATTTTCCTAACTCTGTTGGTGTACTCTCTTCTGATGATAGTTTTCACTTCTCCATGTCTGATGTTATCCAACTGCAGAATGCCCAGATATTTATAGGCTTCATTTTGATTGCATTTAATTAATTGGCCATTGGGCATTTCAATTCCGTCACATGTAGTGATTTTGCCCCTTTTCATAGATACAGTGGCACATTTTTCCATGCCAAACTGCATTGAGATATCTGTGCTGAATATTAGGACTGTGTTGGTCAGTGATTGGATTTCTATTTCTGACTTTCCATACAGTTTCAAATCATCCATATACAATAAATGTGAAATTTTTTCGGCGTCTTTGGCTATTTGGTATCCAAGTTTCATTTTTTTTAAGATTACTAATAGTGGGATCATTGCGATGATGAAGAGGAGGGTTGAAAGTGAATCTCCCTGAAAAATTCCTCTCTTGATATTAACCATTCCATAGTTCTCATTCCCTACTGCCAACTCAGTTCTCCATTGTTTCATCGCTTTTTCAGTGAATGATGTAATATTTTTGCTGATGCCAATAGTTTCTAAGCATTTGATGATCCAGCTGTGTGGCAGTGAGTCGTACGCCTTTTTGTAATCAATCCAGACCATATTCAAGTTCGTTTTTCTGTTCTTACAGTTTTCTAGTATCATTTTGTCAATTAGGAGCTGATCTTTTGTGCCCCTGCTCCTTCTTTTGTTGCCTTTTTGCTCTACTGGCAAGATGTTATTTGTTTCCAAATAATCTATTATGTTATCTGCAATTATCCCGGTGAGTAATTTGAAGGTTGTTGGCAAGCATGTTATTGGTCTGTAGTTTCCAGGTGTTGTTCCTTTAGTTGCATCCTTCTGAATCAAGTATGTTTTTCCAGTTGTCAACCATTCATCAATTTGACCATTTTGTAGCATTTCGTTCAGTTGCTTGGCCAATATTGCATGCAAACTGGTCAGATATTTGAGCCAGAAACCATGTAATTGATCATTTCCAAGTGATGTCCAGTTCTTTAGCTATTATTATTATTATTATTATTATTATTATTATTATTATTATTATTATTATTATTATTATTATTATTATTATTATTATTATTATTATTATTATTATTATTATTATTATTATTATTATTATTATTATTATTATTATTATTATTATTATTATTATTATTATTATTATTATTATTATTATTATTATTATTATTATTACTATTATTATTATTATTATTATTACTATTATTACTATTATTTCATCATAAGGTCCCCATAATATTATTATTTCACCATCTAATGGTGAAATAATAATAATATTACAGAAGTGAATGTGAGGAAGTTGGTTATGACTTTGGTAAAAGTGTTGGAGTAGGACTGTGGACACCTCAATTCCAAGGGATTATGGACCAGTCAAACTTATTAAATCCAACATCCAATAGGATTTTTCTTGTGAGATTAAATGAAAATTGATATCTAAACTGTCCAGAACTCCTTCACAAACCTAAGTGTGTAAATCTAAGAATAAGTTACTGCCACTGAAAAGGTTGAATTAGAGACACTCAAAGTATAATTTGCTTTATTAAGGTGAAAAATTTCTACTATTTTCTAGAGTGTTGGAGAGACTTTGAGAACTAATATTAAAACTGCTGCTGCTTTACAATACAATTTCTACAAAGCAATTTTTTTTAAAAAAAATAGTAGTGCGCTTTACTTCAGAAAGTTTGGAAGATAATATGTTTACTTTCTATTGACGTATGAACCTGAATATTCATGACTGGTCATAATAAAATTAAACCAATCCATTTTGAAATGAGTTGGATCTCACCTGATTAAACCGGTTGGGCCAAATGAGCTTTTCTTCAGAAATAATCAATGGTTCATCAGATCTATCTGGATCTATCCTTCCAACTTTGACTCTAAGAAATGTCTGATTCGGAAATGTGATCCAGTTTACAATATCAAACCCGGAAATTATTTCCCCATTTTTATCAAAGGAAATCTGTCCAGTACTGCTATTAAAGGATATGCTCCGTAGAAAATGGTGGAGCTTTAGAAACAGGGGATAAAAAAAGGTACAAAGATTTCATTCGATCAACATCCATACTGTAATTAATTGCCCTTCAAAATGTTCAGCAGGCTACTATAATGGAAACCAGCAATTCAGCAAATTAAACATTTTATACATTACAGGTAAAATATTTAGAAATTAAATTCATGGCTTGGGACCATGTTATCTGAGGGACTGTTTCTTGCCGGTCACATCTACCTGACCCATTAGAGCGGGGAGGCAGGGAATGCTGTGCGTTCCATCCCCTAGGGAGATACACTTGGTGGGACCCAGAAGAAGGGCCTTCCCTGTGATGGCTCCCTCTCTCTGGAACACCATTCCCCCAGAGATTAGAATTCCCCCCATTCTGACACACTTCCGGAAGGCACTGAAGACCTGGTCCTGCCAGTAGGCTTGGGGAACCCAGAGCATGATGGAGCCCATTAAATGGCTCGTGTGAACTGCTGTCACTGGGGCAGGGGGTGGGGAGTGATTTTATTATATTATACTATGTTAATTTATTTGATTCTTTTTTATTAATTTTATTGTTTTAAATGAGGTTTTATATTCTGTAAGCCACCTTGGGTGAATAGGTGGCAATATAAATTCAACAAACAAACAAACAAACAAACAAACAAACAAATAAAAATTCTACTTAAAGCTTCCATATGTTACAACAAAGGCCTGTAAATTGGGGAATTATATACTGTAGTTATTAGTAATGAATTCTGTACAATTACAGAAAAGCCAAAAAGATAAATTATGTTCTTCATATTATAGAAATTGACATGTTTGTCTTTGCTAAGGTAAAATTATGTTTCACATTTTTTTCAGGGCAAGATCAGAATGCAATTTTTATTTAGAATAACAGAATAACAGAGTTGGAAGGAACGTTGGAAGTCTTCTAGTCCAGTTCCCTGATCAAGCAGGAAACTCTATACCATTTCAGACAAATAGTTGTCTAATCTCTTCTTAAAAACCTCCAGTGTTGGAGCACCTACAACTTCTGGAGGCAAGTTGTTTCACTGATTAATTGTTCTAATTATAAGGAAATTTTTCCTGAGTTCTATTTTACTTCTCTCCTTGATTAGTTTCCATCCATTGCTTCTTGTCTTGCCTTGCCTTCAGGTGCTTTGAAGAATAGACTGACTCTCTCTTCTATGTGGCAGCCTCTTATTTATTTATTATTATTTATTATTTGGTTCTACTATGCCGCCCTACTCCCAAGGGACTCAGGGCGGCTTACAGCATTATGCAAGAACACTAGATAATAAGCAACAATTAAAACAGAGTTAAGAGATTAAAAATTAAAAAGTTAAAAATATTAGATATTGGAACACTGCTATTATATCACCTAAATGGATAGTTTGATATTGACTAAACAAATAGAATAAATATGTTTATAACTTAATAGCATTGCAACTGCAGGAGAAATATCCCCAAAATTTGGACAATAATGAGACATGTAAGCAATGCAGTCAAATTTTCAAAACAGTACAAACTGGAAGTTAAGATTACTCTGGAAGTTAAGAGCCAAGGTGGCGCAGCGGTTAGAGTGGGGTACTGCAGGCCACTTTAGCTGACTGTGATCCGCAGGTCAGTGGTTCAAATCTCACCGGCTCAAGGTTGATTCAGCCTTCCATCCTTTCGAGGTAGGTAAAATAAGGACCCAGATTGTTGGGGGCAATATAAATATACATTGCTTACTGGTGTAAACCGCTTAGAGAGTGCTTGCACTGTGAGGTGGTATATAAATGTCACCAATAAATAAATAAATAAATAAATAAATAAATAAATAAATAAATAAATAAATAAATAAATAAATAAATAAATAAATAAATAAATACTCTAAAACTAGAAAGGAAAATAAAAATTTTCTTATTATGTAGAAAACAAAGTACACACAGCTGGTGCTCGTCAAACACATTGTGACTATCACTTGTGAAATATGCAGCCAGATCAACCACAAGTAGTGTAATGTAATAAGAGCAGAAAATATATCTGAGAGACTTAAGGATAAAACAAGATTGATAGACAACTTTGCAACTGAATCAATGTACTGTATTTCCTGGGCTCCAAGATCACCGCAGATGGGGACTACAGCCAAGAAATTAAAAGACGCTTGCTCCTGGGAAGGAAAGCTATGGCAAACCTAGACAGCATACTAAAAAGCAGAGACATCACCCTGCCAACAAAAGTGTGTATATTCAAGGCTATGTTTTTCCCAGTTGCAATGTATGGCTCTGAAATTTGGACCATAAGCAAGGCTGAGTGCCAAAGAATTGAGGCCTTTGAACTATGGTGCTGGAGAAGAC
The DNA here is from genome assembly GCA_023053685.1 of Diadophis punctatus similis. Lineage (NCBI taxonomy): Eukaryota > Metazoa > Chordata > Lepidosauria > Squamata > Dipsadidae > Diadophis > Diadophis punctatus. Next base: position 3,636,704 of record JALIGW010000046.1, read on the forward strand.
TCCTGCGAGTCCCCTGGACTGCAAGGCGATCAAACCAGTCAGTCCTAGAGGAGATCAACCCTGACTGCTCTTTAGAAGGCCAGATCCTGAAGATGAAACTCAAATACTTTGGACACCTAATGGGAAGGAAGGACTCACTAAAGAAGAGCCTAATGCTGGGAAAGATTGAGGGCAAAAGAAGAAGGGGACGAGAGAATGAGGTGGCTGGATGGAGTCACTGAAGCAGTTGGTATGAGCTTAAATGGACTCCGGGGGATGGTAGAGGACAGGAAGGCCTGGAGAAATGTTATCCTTGGGGTCACAATGGGTCGGCTACGACTTTGCAACAAACAACAACAACTGTATCTCCTCAGATGTTCTAAGTAGTCTGCTTACCTTCCATGACTCTTGACTGAGGACTTTCTGCCTCCTCATTGTCCTTTGCTGGCCTTGGAAAGAGTACAGAATATGCAAAGCATGTGCGATTGCATAGACAGCAGTGTAGACACTGTAGCTGTGGGCAGTCATGCTGGTTTCAAACATGGTCATGGGGAGGCTCTCAAGTTTCTCTTCTCCACTGCAGATATTGTCATCCTCTTCCTTTACAGAAGAAGTTGGGAGAAAACAATTAAACGTCTGTTGCCAGAATTCTTTTAAAAAATTGTCTTCTTTGTCCAAAGCTGGGTTTCTCATCTGAACAAAATTTTGGAACCCTGCTACCTCCACTGATTTTACTGAAAGAGACAGAGTTCCATGCATGAAATTAATGTCCCAACTCCTTTGAAAGAGAACCGATGAGAAGTCAACATCTGCTGTCATCACCCAGACTTTTGTACCATAATTTACATTACTAAACTCCAACAGGCTGAGTAAAAGCCTTAAATTTAAGATACTCATAGATTCTCCATGAAACAACACAATGTTAGTTGTGCTGTTGAAAACCGTGTTTAAAATTTCCTGTGATCTATGAACAGTTTTTTCATCCTCACTGAGAAAGCCAGCTGGTAATTTTTCTATGAACTCAAAGCAGACACCTCTTTGGGAAAACATGGGAAGAATATTCCTCCACAAAGTCTCTGCTATGTTGCCAATATTAAGATAAAGCACTCCAACCCAGGTCCAGCCAAAATGCAAAAAAAGCTGGAGAAATCCTTTGTACTGGCGGAGAGCATTTGGGAGCATCCAGTAGAAGAAACGAGATGGAGTTTGGGTCTTGGTCTCTAGAGTAGAGGCATATGCAAGCTAAATGAAACAAGCAAAATGGGACAGATAAATAGTTAGGTGCACTAAGAATTGTTTTCCCCCTTTGGCATTAATAACATTGCTACATTTTCAGGTGAGATCATTCAGCCATTGTATTTTATGTCTCCAAAATATATAATAAAAGTAAAGAAATATCACAAAATATCACTCTTATTTTTCCTTAAAGAACTTACCTGTGCAAACTTGTAGTAAGTCAGGATAGTAGCCATATCCAGAAAATGGTCCCTCAATAACTGCTATGAGATTATTCTGAAGACCACATTTGTAGTTAGGGATGAATCCATTTGGAGCAGAGAGAAGTTCCATTGTAGCTTCATATGTATATATTGGACTAAAAAAGTCATTAAAGATGTTGAAGCCTAGGGTGATGTTGGGTAAGATGAGGGGGTTTTCATTAATCTCTTTCGCAGCAAAAACCAAAGCTAAGACATGTTGGTAGCTCTGAGTGAGCAATCTGGAAAAATAAGACAGAAAGGAAGAAAGGAAGAAGAAAGAAAGAAAGAAAGAAAGAAAGAAAGAAAGAAAGAAAGAAAGAAAGAAAGAAAGAAAGAAAGAAAGAAAGAAAATAAATTACTGTATTACCTCTGAAATGTCAGAAAGTTTTTAGGAGAGGTTCTTCTTTTGTAGGCTAATAAGGTGTAATTCTGTAAGTTTGTGAATAGTGAAAAATTGAAATATAGGAAAGGAAACAGAAAAAGAAATTGTAAGTTTAAAATGCTTACACATGATCCAAAAGTATTTCATGGAGTGGGAGTTTTCTGAACATCATTGCATTAATAAAAATGAAAGACTGTGATAAGATACCACCAATGATCCTGTCTCCTGGCTGATAATATTTATGAATGATAGTGATGGGCTGGGTCCTGGGGCATTTTAACACTGGAACCTTGCAAACTATCTTAGGAAGAAGCATGAATGCCAATAAGTAAAATATTATAACCATGAATGAAAATCTCCCTGTAAAAGAACATTTATCCATTGGGTTCATTAATGCTGAGGCAGCCTCAAGTTGGAGATCCTAAGTCAAGGAGGCATACGGCAAACCATCTCTTAGTAGCCTGTTAATGCAGTCTTTTTGTGTTAGCATCTTTCATTCTGAAGATATTCAAGTCTTATTTACCTGGATTTGCAATGTCATTAACAGCCTCTTGAATTCTCCACAGACCCAAAGAAGCTGCAGACCAATTCCACATTCATAATTATAGAGTAGGTTATCATGCCTGGGTTAATGATTTTTGTCTAGACTAAGAAAAGGGGGGAAAATGCAATTGAAAGCAACACAAGAAGGCAGCAACATTTAAATATTTTTTTAAAAAGCACTCTAAAAGGGTTTTTAAAAAAAATTCAAATTTTGGTAGCTTTTAGGAAGCATTACATGGCACTATAAAATTATAGTCTTTAAATCATTTTCTTTTTGAGAAAAGAAAAGTATCCCTCTTATTTTGATTTATCTTATCTTAATATAATGATATTACCTATAATTACAATGAAGATCTGAGAAAATAGATTTGTCTACTTCAAACTTGCCAACCATTAAGCTAAGAAAACAAAGAGTTAGAGAAGGGCAGCAGACATAGCACTGACAAAAGATACCAAAAAATGGTGTGTGTCTCTGTGGTTTTTATGTCAGCTTTATTTTCATGGTTTCCACTCATTCAGAGTTTGGTAGCAGAGCTCTAAGGCTTAGATTCAATTATATAAATCCCTCACTTTGGGGACCTCTAGCCAAGACTAAATTTCAATTCCTTATTTATTTTTATGTACCTATTTCCTTAACTTCTTATGACTATAACTTTGTTGCTTTTTATGTTATGATTTATGTTGATTGTTTCTATTTAGTATCTTTGTATTATGATTTGTTTGTATCTTATGATTATGTTGATTGTTTCTATTTAGTATCCTATTATGATTTATGTTGATTGCTATTTAGTATCTATGACTATCATTGTTGTATCTTATTATTATGATCATGCTATATCACTTGTTCCTTGTATGTGTCCTTGTGTGTCCCATCACACTTAGCCAGTAATTCAATTCAATTCAATTCAATTCAATTCAATTCAATTCAATTCAATTCAATTCAATTCAATTCAATTCAATTCAATTCTACTCTACTCTACTCTACTCTACTCCATCCCATCCCATCCCATCTCATCTCACTGATACCGAGATTCTGGGCTGATTCCCATGCCTGCATTCAAATAAAGGGACAGTAGCTTTTAAACGTCTTTTTCTTGAAACTCATCATTAAATCTAAGCCCCTTCTTTATTTGTTGTCAGAGAATGACTGTGAAGTGGAAAGCTAGAGATTTAAATAAGAAGAGTTTATTTGGTATTAGATGGTTGTTGGGGCTGCATGCATGCACACAGATTCATACAAATAAGTTATATGTAGAACAAGAATTGTCACGCAGTGATTATATTGCCTGTTACATGTATATGCAGGGAGCTGCATCCCTATCTAATATAATGGTTTATTCCTGAGCATGTGATTAATATCTTCCTAGTACGCATGTGTACATTCCTTTCTTTGATCAGTCCTTCTGTTCCAACTTCTGTGGAAACAAGACGTGTTTTTTATAGCAAAGATGTAATTAATGAGAATTTATTGTTTTTGTACCGAAATAAATATTTTCTACTTAGAACTTTAAACTGCGGTTTCATTTTAATGTCAGAGTTCCAGGAAAAGATATATTTTCGCCTCTAATGAGAGTTATTCTCATCTTGACAAGAATATTATTTTTCTTTCAGTTCTAGTTGACTTCTGCCATTCTATCATCTGCATCATTGGCATCTAAGTATGGGAGCCCTAATTAAACTAGAAGATAAAAAAAATTACTGAAAGAAAACTGATTGAACTAATTACCAGAAATACTTTGTATGTGGAAATTTCAGATAATGTCAATAAAATGTGACAAATCAATAAAGTATGAAGTAAAATTTAACAGGGAACCCTGTTTCATTACAGACCAAAATGAATTCTTGAAAAAGGATCTACTGTACTTAGAGTTAATTGGGTGAGAAAAAGGCTATTTTTTAAAAAAAAATGACCACCAAAGTATTATTTGAACTTTGGTCACAGTAATTAGATCACAGAAAATGAAATGAGGCATATCAGCTTGATTGAGAACATTTAGCTTGAAAGTAGATCCTGACTATAGGTAACAAAATTATACCTGTTTTGTAATGTTAAAGGAAGTCAAAGCAACTTTTCCTCAACCAAACAGAGTGTCACCTAGAGATGATTCCTAATCTTACTGAATCATGTCCAGTAAAGGACAAACCGACAACATCATTTAATTATACCATGAGAACAAAACTGAATATGGACTGTCTGAGAGTCTTTGGCTTCAAGGTCCATCTCAGAGATAGCAAGAACAGAAAGAACATACACAACTGCTGTGATGTTGCCACTGTAATAGCGATAATGCATAGAATGGCCTGCTTTGGCAAGGTTAATTTAATTTAAATACCAGGTACCATTGAGTTTTCACAACTGCAGAAAAAGGAAACAATGTTGACAACATAGTTTAATTCACTCTTTTTATTAATTGCTCCCGTTTGTTAAGATCTGGTCTTATTATAATGATGTAACATTTGGGGAAAAAGATAAAAGCCAGGAGCCCAGCACTAGACGCCAAGATGGCAAAGATCTCCACAGCTACTGTGTATTTTCCTTTGGTGCTCATGTAGGCAGGAACAAAAGACAACCAGACACTGCAAAACACCAGCATGCTGAAAGTAATTGACTTGGTTTCCTGGAACGTGTCTGGTAACTTCCTGGCTAGGAAAGCTGCAATAAAACTAATGAAGGCCAGGAAGCCCATAAAACCTAAAACAGAATAAAACATTGCCACCGAACCTTCATTACATTCTATAATAATTTCACTATTTATGGACCACACGTCAAAGTCTGGGAAGGGGGGAGAAATTCCAAGCCATGCCATACAAAAAGTACTTTGAATAAGAGAACAGGAGAGAACAATGGAAAGGGCCAGTCTTTTCCCAACCCATGTCCTCATCTTTGATCCTGGCTTGGTGGCCATGAAAGCAAGAACCACAGTGATGGTTTTGGCCAACATGCAAGAAACAGCCACTGAGAAGATGATCCCAAAAGCAGTCTGTCGAAGGAGACAGGTCACCTTCATGGGTCGACCAATGAAAAGCAGAGAACAAAGGAAGGAGAGGAGGAGGGAGATAAGAAGGGTGTAGGAAAGGCTGCGGTTGTTGGCTTTGATGATGGGAGTATTGTGGTACTTCAAGAAGATTCCTAGCACAAAAATTGTGGTAAAAGAAAGCAGAAGAGCTGATGTGGCTAAGCCTGTCACCAACAGGTCTCCATAAGATAGATAACTTACATGCTTTGGCATGCATAAATCCTGTTTATTGTTTGGATATTGATCTTCTGGGCATTGGAAGCAGTCATCCATATCTGGAAAGCCAAATGTATATATTTAAGTCAAAACACTACATTGATACAAATTATCCAACTGTTATGATTGAGATCCAGTGGAATCACTTTTTTCTTGGTAAAGATTTTATATTGATTAACACATTATTACTAGTACTAGTACTAGTACTAGTACTAGTACTAGTACTAGTACTAGTAATATAACAAAAACTTTATTTGTTCATTGACCACTAAAAAGACAGCCAGTAAAAGAAACAAAGCAAAGTCAACCCTTAATATCAATGAATTCTATCAACCATTTGTGAGTGAAGGTTATGTTTAATGTAGTAACATTTTGCTATTTTTAGACAGATGGATTATCCTTGTTATCTAAGAAATAAAGGAATGCAAATTATCAGGATGCCCTGTAAATTTAGATCAAACGGATAATCAGTGTGTGGTGAATGTCCCTGTAGAACTCGCAGTGCATGGACCATGGTTTCTGGGGCACCTACAGTATATCACAGGGGCAGTTTCAAGTTTCATAATGGATATTACTAAATTTCTCTTCTAAAACAGCTGAGGAGAACAGCATTCAGAATAACAGAGTTGGAAGGACCATCTAACTCTATTCTGTAACTAAAAATGGTCCACTTATGTGGACATATTTCCCTAGTCCCTTATTTCACAGTTCTTTTTCTTGTTGAATTGAGAAAATTGAGAAATTTGAGAAAACTCCTAGCCTCACCTAGCTCAAGTGTCCCTCTATTAAATGTTCCTCCCTCTCTCCCTCTTTTTTTTACCTGTCTGATCTGAGATCTTCCCCTTCGGACACGGAGTGCAACCATAGCAGCAAAACAATTTTCCTTCAATTTTGGTCTTTCTGTAACCTGAATGGCACTTCTCATTACAGAGAGAAAGGGGTCTTTCCTGTTCAAAATAATAATAATAGTAATAAAAAGATAGTTGGCAATATATATATCTGTAAACATATAAATATCCTTTCTGATATGGCTGAAACAAAATAAAAAAATAATGAAAAATCCTGGGAAATTACTTAGGCTAGAGTCAATTTTGTGACATTTGCAAGCAAAGAGGTAGAAAGAAAAACTAAGGTGTGTTAATAAAAAAAATCCTGAAAATTAGATAACCAGCTATCATCAAACATAGAAGCAAACTGTTTCCTGAAACACTCAGATAAGTCTAGATCAGGGGTGTCAAACTCACGGCCCACGGGCCGGATGGGTCATGTGTTGGCCCTGCCTGGTTTAGTGAAGGGCGGGAAAGTCCCAATACATCACATGATGACGATGTGACAACACGAGTTTGACACTCAAGGACTAGATGAAACAAGCCTGAGGATATCATGTTATGAAATTTCCCCTTTTAGCCAGCAGAATTGCTGACAAATAGATGGACCAATCTCATTCTTTGTGGACTTTAATAGTGATGTGGTTTTCCATTGCATTTATCTTTTATTTGTTTACTAATAGCTGGATACCCATGCTGCACTACGAAACTATGTGATCGAGCTTGATAAATTGACAGTTAAAAGCTTGAAAATTTATGTAGAATGTGTAACTGCTTAGCATCAGAGCATGTTATATAAGGCAACTGGCAGTTGGAACAAAGTTCTTTTCAGGTGGGGAGGGGGAGTAGAATGTCTAAACTCCCATCCCGCAGGCTGGATGAGTCATGCGCTGGCCATGCCCATGCCCCGTTTAGCCAAGTGTGTTAATAATAATATAAGAAATACTAATGATCTGATGGTCATTTCAAAAAACCCTTTCCTAGTGAGCACCTAGAAGCCAAGAGGAACATACATGCCAAGTTTCAATTTTGTAGGCTTTACAGTTCTGGAGATTTCGTGATGAGTGAAGGTACTTGGCTTTTGTATAAATATATAGATTTATGCATTTATTCCACTTCCACTCTAGCCTAAAGCTGGGAATTTCCACCAAGAGTATAATTATGTGCTGCCAAGTACATGCACCAGGAATTTGACAAGATTGACAATTAACATTGTCGCTGCCTAAAAAAGCAATGTTGCAGTCTCAATATGCAATTTGGAAAAAATCAAAACTAGTAGAAACCATTCCAGAAAGCATGGGCATGTACTGTCTACAGTCATCCAGATAGAGTTAAATTCGATTAAGGAAAAAGAATTGAATGTCTCCAAGATGCCTTTGTGTCGAAAAGAAATGTCTCCATAGCTGAAAGTGATTTTAAAATCCATAGCAATCACTAAGAAATTAGTCTGGGATTTATGATAGTCCTTAACATACTACCAGGGAGTAAGGCGGCATATAAGAATTGCTAAATAAATAAATAAACATTTCTAGAAAGGATGCTCATCATCCAGTTCAGACAGAAGGATTGGTATTTGCTCACTTCAGCCATATGATTATACAATCATTGATTATTAAATTTAGATGTAGGGGGGAAATGCAAATAAGGGATCCTTGATGCTCTCTGAGCTTGTTTGTTTTCTTGCATATGTTTCATTACCCAAACTAGGAAATATTCCTCCCTTTATGTGTTGGATGTTACCTAGTTTGGGTAATGAAATGTCTACAAGAAAAAAAGGAAGCTCAGAGAGCACCAAGGACACTTCATGTCAACCCTGAGCTACAAATACTCTCCTTTATTGTCTATGGAGATTCTTAGTAATCAAGCTCATAGTTGTCCCAAAGGTGCTTTTTCAAAAGGCAACTGGACTTTTTGGTTTTTCTTTGAAGACGTTTCGATGCTTATCCAAGAAGCTTCTTCATCTCTGAAGTTCTTCTTCTTCTTCAGAGCTTCTTGGATGAGAAGCAAAACATCTTCAAAGAAAAACAAGAAAGTCCAGGGCACCTGAGGGTAGGATAAGAAGAAATGGGTAGAAACTAATCAAGGAGAGAAGCAACTTAGAACTAAGGAGAAATTTCCTGACAGTTAGAACAATTAATCCGTGGAACAACTTGCCTCCAGAAGTTGTGAATGCTCCAACACTGGAGGTTTTAAAGAAGATGTTGGATAACCATTTGTCTGAAGTGGTGTAAGGTTTCCTGCCTAAGTAGGGGGTTGGACTAGAAGACCTCCAAGGTCCCTTCCAACTCTGTTATTCTATTCTATTCTATTCTATTCTATTCTATTCTATTCTATTCTATTCTATTCTATTCTATTCTATTCTATTCTATTCTATTCTATTCTATTCAGTTGCCTCTTCAAATAGCATCTTTGGGACATTCTCCTTTATTAAAACTCAAAATAGAAAATGTAGAAAATCCATAAAGAAAGATGACAGAAAAGAAATATTAGTAAGTTTTTGTCTGAGCCTTGGTGAAACCTACACACATGCAGGTGGTACTTCAGCAAAGATAAATGTTGACCCTTTAAAAAGAGAATAATGAAATGTTGAAATAGTAATAATTAATAGTAATTATTAGTAATAGTAATAAGCATGGATATATTAAAAGAGGTCAATACTATAATTACTCTGAGGTAGATGGGTGGTTTAGAAACATGAAATATAAATAAATATCAAATATAAGCACCAGCTTACTAGAAGAAACAAACCAACTAATGTAGAGCACAACTACATTATAGACGGAATACCTGTGATGCAAAATGAACAAAGAAGTAAAAGTCAAACATTGTATCACTAAAATGGAAGATCATCCTGGAAAATCAGACCAGATCAATAGCAATAGCACTTAGACTTATATACCGCTTCATAGTGCTTTACAGCCCTCTCCAAGTCATTTACAGAGTTCAGCATATTGCCCCCAACAACCTGGGTCCTCATTTTACTGACCTCAGAAGTCGGTAGGCTGAATCAGCCTGGAGCTTGGTGAGATTTGAACAGCTGAACTGCTGAACTAGCAGTCAGCTGGAGTAGCCTGCAGTAGCTGCATTTAACCACTGCGCCACCTCGGCTCTTTAGATCAGATGCAAGCAAGTCACAACAGTTGAAACTAAAGAAACAGGAGAACAAGAAGACCAAATAATACCTGGTCAAGAAAGAGAACTTAGAAACAATGAAGGCAGAGGTGGGCATCACATATTGTAACAACTGGTTCACCCAGCACTGGAAATGTGAGCACGCATGTAATGCACGTCCTTCATTACAAAGTAATGAAGAAGTTAAAATGCTCTAGGACTTTAGAATTCAAACAGATGCATAACAACCCAGACTTAACAATTGTCAATAAGAAAGACAAAAAAGTTTGCATGGTGGATGTGGCAGTACCTGGAGACAACAGAATAGAAGAGAAATAAGTGAAGAAGATAACAAAATACAAAAACCTGCTATGTGTGTGTGTGGGGGGGGGAAGGTAGTACCAATACAAAGAGGTACCTTGGGTTCAATCCCAAAACAACTGGAGTACCACTTCAATACCATCAGCATTGATAAAATCCCCAACAGTCAATTGCAAAATGCAACTTTACCTAGAACCCCCCAAAAATTCCCTTTGGCAGAAAAATAAAACTGGCTATGTAGCTAACTTCAAAAACTGATACAAAACCTTATGCCACCAAATAAAAACAGAATGTACCAATTACCACTTCCAACAGGAAGAAGAGCTGTTACACACTAAATCCAATCATACCTTCTATAATTTCGTAAACACCAAACTTAAAGACTCAAAAACCATCCCACCTCCAAAATGACAAAATGGTGAAGATTGTAACGATGATGCCGTTAAGGCTAATATCTTCAACACTTTTTTCAGTTCAGTCTTTGTCAACAGCAATGGCATCTCCCCCTCATTTCCTAGTCGTACTTAAACCAATTGCAATGAAGTAATCCAGATTGATTTTACTGAAGATACCGTCAAAAGGGCACTACACAAACTAAACCCATCTCTTTCTATTGGTCCTGATGGAATATGTGCCTAATTTCTAAAAAAGCTCTCCTCTGCCATAACTGAACCTCTAAGCACCGTCTATGAAGTATCTTTTAGAATGAGCTCCTTGCCTGTCCTATGGTCATTAGCAACAGTCATACCTATCTTCAAAAAAGATGACCCCGGCCTTGTTGAGAATTATAGACCAATATCCCTTTGCTGCGTCATCTGTAAAATCATGGAAGCCATCATAAACCAATCCATCACCCTCCACTTAGTGACAAATAACCTACTCTCTAAAAAGCAATTTGATTTCAGGAAAAATTTGTCATGTAATCTGCAACTCATGCATTGCAAAAACATTTGGACCTCTCAACTTGACCAGGGTAAAACAAAATCTACATAGACTTCTGCAAAGCCTTTGATTCTGTGGTACATGACAAACTTCTGTTCAAACTAAGTTCTTACTGCATTTCTGGATCCTTGCACTAATGGATAGCTGCATTCCTATCAAACAGGCAACAAATAGTTAAAATTGGAGACGCTATATCAAACCCAGCACCAGTTAATAGTGGTGTTCCCCAAGGCAGCATTCTCGGACCCACACTCTTTCTGCTATATATAAATGACCTTTGTGATCATATTGTAAGCAGCTGCATCCTCTTTGTCGACAATGTAAAACTATTTAACACCACAGACAATTTTAATACCCTACAAAATGACCTAGATTATGTATCTGAATGGTCAAACAATTGGCAACTCAAAATCTTTGCTAACAAATGCTCAATCCTGCACATTGGCAATAAAAATCAGAATATCAAATGCAAGCTGGACAGAAACGATCTAAAAGATGACCCACAATCTATCAAGGACCTTGGTGTACTAATTTCAAAAGATCTAAGTCCCAGAGCTCACTGTATCAACATTGCTAAAATGGTATTAAGAGTTGTCAACCTTATTTTACAAAGTTTTTTCTCTGGTAACATTATACTTCTAACTAGGGCATACAAAACCTTTGCCAGACCTATCCTTGAATACTGCTCACCTGCCTGGAACCCACACTGCATTTCAGACATTAATACATTGGAGAGGGTCCAGAGGTATTTTACAAGAAGAGTACTCATCTCCTCTGCTCGCAATAAAATTCCTTATTCCAGTAGACTTGAAATTTTAGGCCTGGATAAACTTGAACTACACCGTCTACGTTCCGACCTAAGCTTAGTACACAAGATCATCTCCCTTAACATCCTACCTGTTAACGATTACTTTAATTTCAACCACAATAACACTAGGGCTATCAATAGATACAAACTAAATGTATTTCATTCTAATTTTGATTGCAGAAAATATGACTTCTGTAATAGAGTAGTAAATGTCTGGAACATTTTACCTGATCCTGTTGTTAGTTTCTCTAACCCCCATACCTTTTACCTTAAACTGTCTACTTACACAGCTCTCCCCCAAGGTCCCGCCAACCGACATTGTTTGGCTGACTGGTCGTAGGGAGGTATGTGGTAGGATGTGGTCCCGAAGGTAACCTGGCCCTGAGCCATGTAGGGCTTTAAAGGTAACGACCAACATCTTAAATTGGATTCGGAGACTAATGGGCAGCCAATGCAGCTGGCGGAGGATCGGTGTTATGTGGGTGTATCTGGGTACACCCACCACAGCTCGCGCAGCTGCATTTTGCACAAATTGCAGTCTCCGGATACTCTTTGAGGGTAGCCCCATGTAGAGTGTGTTACAGTAGTCCATCCATGAGGTGACAAGGGCATGAGTGACTGTGAGTAAAGCCTCCCTCTCCAAGTAGGGTCGCAATTGGTGCACAAGGCAAACTTGTGCAAAGGTACTCCTAGCCACAGCTGAAAGATGTTGCTCCAATTTTAGCTGTGGATCTAGGAGAACTCCGAAATTGCGAACCCATTCCGAGGGAGTCAATTTTTCTCCCCCAAGAACCAAGAAAGGGAAGTCGACATAATCTTTGGGAGTCAGTATCCATAGCCCTTCGGTCTTGTCAGGGTTGAGTTTGACCCGGGTCCATTCCCATCCAGATCCTAACATCGTTCATGCAACGGCACATCATGTCCACTGCTTCCCTAAATTGAGACGGGGTGGAGATGTACAACTGGGTATCATCAGCATACTGCTGATACCTCACCCCATGTCATCGGATGATCTCCCCCAGTGGTTTCATGTAGATGTTAAACAGGATGGCCAAGAGGACCGAGCCCTGAGGCACCCCACAAAATAGGGGCCTAGGACTCAACTTCTGCCCCCCTGTCAACACCGACTGCATCCTATCAGAGAGGTAGGAGGAGAACCACTGTAATACAGTGCCTCGCACTCACCGAGAAAATGCAGGATACCATGGTCAATGGTATCAAAAGCCGCTGTGAGGTCAAGTAGCACCAGGATGGAGAAATAACCACCATCTCAGGCTTGCCAGAGATCATCCATCAGGGTGACCAAAGCAGTTTCCATGCTGTAGCTGCACCTGAAACCCAATTGAAAGGGATCTAGATAATCAGTGTCCTCCAATAACCATAGGAGTTGGAGCAACACCACTTTATCAACAACCTTACCCACGAAGGGAAGGTTGGAGACTGGATGGAAGTTCTTTAAATCCGCTGGGTCCAGGGAAGGCTTCTTGAGGATGGGCCTCATCACCGCAGCTTTTTAGGGCTGTGGGATGGATCCCTCTCTCAAAGAAGCGATCAGAACTGCCTGGAGCCAGCCACGTGACACCTCCCTGCTAGCCAAAACCAGCCAGGAGGGGCTCGGGTCCAGTAAATAGGTGGAAACACTCATCACTCCTATGGCCTTGTCAACATCATCAGGAGTGATAGGCTTAAATTCATCCCATATAATAGGACTAAGACTCGCCCCTGTCGTCTCAGCTTGCACTGTCCAATCGGAGTCCAGGTCTGTCCGAATCTGAGTGACTTTATCCACCAGAAACTGAGCAAATTCCTCAGCTCTGCCCTTTAAGGGTTCCTCAACTCCCCCCTTAGCTAGGAGGGAGCAAATCACCCTAAACAGGGCGGCTGGGAGTGAATTGGCAGATGCAATAAGAGTGGAAAAATTCGAACATTTTGCCGCCCGTATCGCCACTAAGTAAGACTTAATAAAAGTTCTTAATAGTGTTTGGTCAGATTCAGCTTTACTGGCCCTCCACCATTGCTCTAGACGTCGCTTGTGGCATTTCATCTCCCGGAGCTCCTCAGTAAACCAAGGAGCTTTCCTGGATCCACTACCATGGAGAGGTCACAAAGGCACAATCCGATCTAACGCTTCTGATGCTGCCCTGTTCCAGGCAGCTACCAGAGACTCAGACAAATTGTGTACCAGGGATTCAGGTATCACTTCAAGTTCCCTCTGGAATCCTTCTGGTTCCATTAAACCACAAGGTGGTTCGATTAGGAACCACCTAATCGGTCCCGCCTCCTTGCGATGGAGGAGTGGTGCCATGAAATCTAACCTCAGAAGGAAATGATCTGACCACGACAAGGGTGAAATGACTAAATCCCTCAGCCTCAGATCTTCTCTCCACTGCCCCGAGAGAAACACCAGGTTAAGTGTGTGACCACCCTTATGAATTAGACCCTTAAATACTTGGGTCAGGTCCATAGTTGTCATGGAAGCCATGAACTCCTGGACTGCATCAGAGGTTTCGCCTGGCGAAGGCAGGTTGAAGTCCCCCAGAACCATAAGCCTGGGGAACTCAATTGCCAACCTCGCTATTGCCTCGAGCAGCATAGGCAGGGCCCTCGCAATGCAGCTAGGAGGCAGGTACATTAGCAAAAGGCCCACCTGAACCCCTAAGTCCAACTTCAGAAAGAGCGTCTCACACCCAACAATCTCCAGGCGGGGCTCCTACAAGGACATAGATTCTGGCGAGCTACAATGGCCACTCCTCCACCCCTTCCCTGGGGACATGGCTGATGCTGAACTGAGAACCTGTCTGGGCACATCTTGGAGAGGGGAAACCCCCCTCCTGGCCCAGCCAGATCTCAGTAATGCATGCCAGGTCAGCCCCCCCTTCCAGGATTAGATCCCGTACAAGGGGGGGCTTGTTAGTAATCAACCTCGCATTCAACAGCAGCAGCTTGAGCCCAGGGTCCTGACATCCCTGGTTACCAGGTACTCGGGCTGAGCTGGATGGAACTAAACCAGAGGGGCCAGAACAAGAAATCGCTTGAAGACAGCGAGTTCTCGTTCCCCGAGAGCAGCCTACCCCTCTGCTTCCGCCATACCTACCCCTCCCTGTTATGACTGTAATGCTCCCACTCTCCACTCCACTGGTCCCTCTCTCTCCTGACAGGCCATGCATTCCATTCATACTGAGCCTGGGGTTGGACTCAAACACCCCTCTGCTTCTGTTTCCACACTCAGCAGAGGGGGCCCGAATCCTTATCTCCAACTCACTCATTCTACCAAGTTAATCAGATTAATCTAAACAAGTCATCCACACCCAGTCACGCATACACACACTCAACACACTCAACCTCCGGGGTAATAAAATTGAACCAAGTCATTTTGAAATAAGATGTCAGGGTAATGATGATTTAATAGCTGACCAGCTGCCATAATGTTGTAATAATGTAGTGCTGTAACAGTGATGCAATAGTAGCAATGAGTCAGCAGGGTTATTTGACTGCTACCGCTTTAAGAGGCTGTAATATAAGTGAGGCCCTGTGGGGGCGTATCTCTCTCTCAGTATGTGCTTACATGCTGTAGTTGATGATTGATTGCCTGATTTTGCCTAGTACATGTATGTATATATTCCTTGTATATAAACCACTATTTGAAAGACAAACATTTGTTTACTGTATTTTGTTCCTGAGTTGTCTCAAAATAGTCACACTGTGCACACTCTGACATAAGATGAATCTCACCTGATTAAACCGGTTGGGCCAAATGATCTTCTCTTCAGAAATAGTCAGTGGTCTCTCAGAGAGTGTTCCCAGATCTATCCTTCCAACTTTGACTCTAACAAATGTCTGATTTGGAAATGTGATCCAGTTTATAATATCAAGTCCTGCAACAATCTCCCCATTGTTATCAAAGAAAATCTCTCCAGTACTGCTATTAAATGATATACTCCGCAGAAAATGATGGAGCTTTAGAAACAGGGGATAAAAAAGGTACAAAGATAAGAATGCATTTCATTAAATCAACATCCATACTGTAATTAATTGCCCCTCAAAATGTTCAGCCAGCTACTATAATGTAAACAAAGCTAAATTCAGCAAATAAAACATTTCATACACTGCTAGTAAAATATTTAGAAATAACCATTACTATATGATTCCACTGAAAGCTTCCATATATTTCTGCAAAGGCCTGTAAACTAGGTAACTATATATCTCATTACTAATGAATGCCCTACCATACAGAAAAACCAAAAAGATAAATCATTTATTTATTTTAGTGTTCTTATATGCCGCCCTACTCCCTGGGGACTCAGGGCAGCATACAACATTTGAAGAACAACTAAACAATATAGTAATAACAATTTAAAATGAATTTTTAAAAACATACAAAATCATACATACATGGGGGAGACCTGAGATGTAAAATTGTTTCAAAGCCCCGCCTGCAGGAAGAGCCATGTCTGAATGGCTGTTCGGAAGGCCAGCAAAGTGGGGATAATTCGTATCTCAGGGGGTAGTTGTTCATGTTCTCTATATCATAGAAATTGCTAAGTTTGTATTTGCTAAGATAAAATTGCATTTTATATATTTTTCAGTGCAAAATAAGGCTGTAATTTTAATTATTTCTGATCATTCACCATAAATGGATAATTTGATGATGAGCCCAACAAATAGAATAACTATATTTATAGTTCTACGTTAATAGCATTTCAGCTCCAACAGAATCGATGCTAGAATTTGGAGAACAATGAGACATTTAAGCAATGCAGTCAAATTTTCTAAACAGGACAAATTAGAAGTTAACTGTAAAACTCGAAAGTAAAATAAAAAGCATCTTATTGTATAAAAAGCAAAGCACAATGTATAAAACATACAGTATAAAACTGGTGCTCACCAAACACATTGTGACCATCACTTGAAAAATATACAACTAGATCAGTCATAAATATTGGAATTAACTAAAAGCTGAATTTATATGTGATTGGCTTGAGGATGAAAAATCTGACTTTGAAGCAACACAGTCAAATTTTCTAAACAGTACAAACTGCAAGTTAAGGTAACTCAAGATAAAGCAAAATAAAAATTACATTATCACGTAGAAAGCAAAGCACACACACAGCTGGTGCTCATCCAACACATTGTGACTAACACTTGCAAAACATGCAGCTAGATCAATCACAAATATCGGAATTTAATAAAAGCTGAAAATATATCTGATAGGCTTAAAGGATGAAAAAAAAGGCCGATAGACAACTTTGCAACTGAATCAATGTACTGTATCTGCTGAGATGTTTTAAGTAGTCTGCTCCCCTCCCATGACTCTTTTTTTTAAATAAGTTCTTTATTTTTTTCTCCATAATCATATACAATTCAATACACATAAACCTTGAAATGTTATAATAAAATATATAGTTTTACATTATAGTCAATTATTCAAAAATCAATATCGAGTCCTTCGGGAGTTGGGCGGCATATAAGAATAACAAAATAAATAAAAAAATAAATCTTATGCAACGCTTACATCAACAGACATCAGTCTGTCTACTTTTTTTCCATTACACTCCCCTCTCTGTATCTGCCTCTTCTCCTCCTACTTTCTTACTCCTTCACTACTCCTCTACCTCTCTCTCTTCCTTCTCTTCCTTCTCTTCCTCCCCTTCTACTTACTCTTTCATCCTCTTTTAACTTTCCCTGAGTTCTCTTTCTTGTATACACATCTTGTATTTGACAGACTGATGGTATAACGTCAAATTTAAACTAGCCATAGCTCTTCTGAAAAAAGAAATATTTTTCTATTATTATTATGTCATTTCTTTATATATAATACTTTATTTTATGTATGTGCTGCAAAATCATTCTTCCACACTAAGGGAAAAAAAAAAGAGAATCTCTAGTTCAATTTCTCACATTGATCATCAAATTTCCTTCTAAATTATTTCAGCTCAATTAAATATTCAACTCTTTAAAATGATAAATTTTTAAATTTTACACTTAAACAAATCTCATAAATAAGAATAATATGTACCTTCCATGACTCTTGACTGAGGAATTTCTGTCTCTTCCCTGACCTTTGCTGGCCTTGGAAAGAGTACATAATATCCAAAGCATGTGCGATTGCATACACAGCAGTGTAGACACTGTAGCTGTGGGCAGTCATACTGGTTTCAAACACAGATAGAGGGAGAGTCTCTAGTTTCTCCTCCCCAGTGCAGATATTGTCATCCTCTTCCTCTATAGAAGTCGTTGGGAACATACAATTAAATGTCTGTTGCCAGAATTCTTTTAAAAAGCTATCTTCTTTATCCAAAACTGGGTTTCTCATCTGAACAAAATTTTGGAACCCTGATACCTCCACTGATTGTACTGAAAGGGACAGAGCTCCATGCATGAAATTAATGTCCCAACTCCTTTGAAACGGAACCGATGAGAAGTCAACATCTGCTGTCATCACCCAGATTTTTGTGCCATAATCTACATTACTAAACTCCAACAGGTTGAGTAAAAACCTTACATTTAATATACTCTGAAATTCCCCATGAAGCAACACAACGTTAGTTGTGCTGTTGAAAACCGTGTTTAAAATTGCATGTGATCTGTGAACAGTTTTTTCATCCTCGCTGAGGAAACCAGCCGGCATTTTTTCTATAAATTCAAAGCAGACACCTTTTTGGGAGAACATAGGAAGAATATTCCTCCATAAAATATCTGCTATGTTGCCAATGTTAAGGAAAAATACCCCGATCCAGGTCCAGCCGAAATGCAGAAGAATCTGGAGAAGCCCTTTGTACTGACTAATTGCATTTGGGAACATCCAGTAAAAGAAACTTGTTGGAGTTTGGGTCTTGATCTCTAGAGTAGAGCTATATGCAACCTACATGGAACAAGGAAACAGGAACGTTTTAAGCAGTTAGGTCCATTGGGACCTGGGATTTTTAAAATTAATATTCATTATTTTATTTAATATTGCTTGTGAATAGAATAGAAAGTAGAATAGAAAGTAGAATAGAAAATAGAATAGAAAATAAAATACAAAATGGAATGGAATGGAATGGAATTGAGTAGAGTAGAGTAGAGTAGAATAGAATAGAATAGAATAGAATAGAATAGAATAGAATAGAATAGAATAGAATAGAATAGAATAGAATAGAATAGAATAGAATAGAATAGAATAGAATTCTTTATTCGCCAAGTGTGATTGGACACACAAGGAATTTGTCTTCGGTGCATAAACTCTCAGCATACATAAAGGATATTAGTGATAAATCACAATCATTTAGATCTTTAAATGATATTCAATCAGCCATCGTATTTTATGTCTGCTAAATATGCGAGGGTGAGTCAAAAAGTAATTCTATTTTCTTTAGGACAGGTATAATTAACATCATAGGAACACGTAGCATACATCAAAATGAAGCTGGTCCTCTGTGGATCATATCCCAACTTTTCAACATAGTCACCGTTTCTCTCAATAGCAACGTTCCACTTTCGAATGAGAGCATGTATCCCTGCCTCAAAAATTTTGTTGACTGTTCTTTGAGCCACTTCTTCACCGCAGTTTTCACTTCCTCATCATTGGAATAATGTTTGCCTCTCAAACCCTCTTTCATGGGGCTTCAGACTATCATCTCATCCGCCCCATTGCTATTGAGAGAAACAGTGACTTTGTTGAGAAGTAGGGATGTGATCCACAGAGGACCAGCTTCATTTTGATGTATGCTGCATGTTCCTGTGTTGGTAATTATACCTGTTCTAAAGAAAATGGAATTACTTTTTGACTCACACTCGTATAACAAAAATAATAAAATATTAGAGAGGTAAGATACTTCATGAAATATTTGAAAATTAATAGGTTTAAAAACTAGGCATGTGTTTTCATCCAAAAATACAACTCACTTGTACGAACTTGTAAGGAGTCATGATGGTAGCCATATCAAGAAAAGCAACAGGACTTGGTCCCCCAATGACGGCTATCAGATTATTTTGGAGATGACATTTATAGTTAGGGACGAATGCATCTGAAGCAAAGAGGAGCTCCATTGAAGCTTTGTAAGTATGTTTTGGATTAAAATAGTCATTACAGATGTTGAAGCCTAAGGTGATGTTAGGTAAGGTGCGAGGACTTTGATTAATCTCTTTCACAGCAAAAACCAAAGCTAAAATGTGTTGATAGCTCTGAGTCAGTAATCTGCAAAATAAATACATAGAAAATTACTGTATTGCCATTGGCATTTCAGAACCTTTAAGAAAGAGAGCTTCTTCTCTAATATGTTGCTAAGGTACAATGCATATATTAATAGGGAAAGATTGAAACATAGCTTTAAAAGGAAACAGAAAACTTGCTCCTAATTTTAAAATACATAACTGCTTACAAATGATCCAAAAGCATGTCCTGGAATGGGTGTCTTCTGAACTGTAATATGTTTATAAAAATGAAAGACTGTGAGAAAATGCCACCAAGGATCTGGTCTCCTGGCTGGTAATATTTAAGAAGGTTAGTAATAGGCTGAGTCTTGTAGCATTTTGACACTGGAACTCTGCAGACACTCTTAGGAAGGGGCACCAATACCATTAATCTGAATATTATGATCATGAATGAAAATCTCCCCATAAAAGAACATTTCGCCATCTGGTCCATTAACGTTGAGGCAGCCTTTTCTTAAATTCTAAGTCATGTCTTACTAGCCTGGTAACACAGTCTTTCTCGGTAGCATCTGTATTTCTGAACTGGGATATTTAACTTCTTTTTCCTTTGGTCTGTAGCATCATCATCAACAGCCTCCCAAAGAAGCTGCAGTCCAAGTCACTATTCATAATTATAGGGTAAGCTTCTGAGTGATTCCCATGCAATTTCTCTCATTGATTCTCTCAACGATCTCATTACCAGGTATTATTAAGAGAGAGAAAAAAGTGTACATAATTAGAAGAGAGAGGAGCTGAGAAGTGGAACAAAACTTTACACTGAAAAGAAACCCAAAATCTATTTGTCTCTTGCTATGGTTTTTCATGCCAATTTTCTTACATTGGTCCCCTTTCTCTCAGGAATTTGGAAGCAGAGAAACCAAAACTTAGGCCTAATTATATTAGTTTTGACCTTGTAGATGACCCTCAATCAGTAAAGGACCTTGGAGTACTCATCTCTAATGATAAAAGTGGCAGAGCCCACTGCAACAGCAATGCCAAAAAGGCATTAAGAGTGGTTAACCTAATATTGTTTAGCTTCTTCTCTGGTAATATTGTACTGCTAACTAGAGCATACAAAACATTTGCTAGACCAATTCTAGAATACAGCTTATATGTCTGGAACCCGCACTGCATATTGGACATTAATACAATTGAGAATGTCCAGAGGTATTTCACGAGAAGAGTCCTCCACTCCTCTGTCCACAACAGAATACCTTATGCCACCAGACTTGAAATTTTGGCCTTAGACAATTTAGAACTACGCCGCCTTCGATCTGACCTAAGTGTAACACATAAAATTATCTGCTACAATGATCAATCAATGATCATCAGTCAATGATTACTTCAGCTTCAACTGCAACAATACACGAGCACACAATAGATACAAACTTAACGTAAACCGCTCCAAACTTTATTGCAAAAAATACGACTTCAGCAATAGAGTAGTCAATGCTTGGAATACATTATCTGACTCTGTAGTTTCTTCCCCAAACCCCCAAAATTTTAACCTTAGACTGTCTACCATCGACCTCACCCCATTCCTAAGAGGTCTGTAAGGGGTGTGCATAAGCGCACCATCTTGCCTATCGTCTCATGTACCATCTCATGTACTCATAACCATGTTTATACATTTTATGTTTTCACAATCATGTTTATATTTTTTCTGTAATCATATATATGCTTGACAAAACAAACAAATAAACAAATATGGGAAGCCAGGAGAAATGGTAGCACAGCAGAGGAGAGAGCCAGCAACGAGAGGCAGCACAATGAAGCTTATACTGGCAAAGATCAGTGGAGCACAGATCAGTGGAGCACGTGTGATCCCCAGCATGCTGCAGCAGAGTCAGAAGCTTTTAGAGCCTGCTTGTTCCCCCCATCGGAGCTTGTTCATTTCCCTCATCAGAGCCTGCTTATTTCCTGGACTATAGATTGGGATTGATAGATTGAGATTGATCATTGACTGTTTAATTTAACCTAACTGATTGATAGATTGGGAATTTAATTGATTGATAGATTGGGAACGATCATAGGACCATTGATTCTTAGTTGATTAAGTGATTTGATTGTTTAATTATAGGGATACCTACTAGAAAAAAATGATAGATTGTTTAACTAACTAACCATCTGACTAATAGATTGATCAACCGATAATAGAGTGATTAGCCAACTCACATCTGATTGATAGACTGGGACAACTGATTATAGTAAAATAAAGTAGTAAATAGTAAGTAGAATAAGATAGCAAGAAACAGTAATATAAGTAGTGAAGAGTAAGTAGAATAGGACAGTAAGAAGCAAAATAAGCTAATTGATAGACCTGGACAACTGATTGTAGTATAAAAAAAGTAGTAAACAGTAAGAAGAATAAGATAGTAAGAAGTAATAAAATAAACAGATGACAGAAACAAACTTGACACAAAAAATGTGGAACAAATGACACAAAAAAGAACTTGAAAGAAATACAGAACGACTATGAGCAACTAGGCAAGAACGTCAAAAACCTAGGTGCACAAGTAGTCTTCTCATCCATACTACCAACAAGAGGACAACACCCAGCAAGGGAACAAAGAATCCTACAAGTAAACCACTGGCTAAAGGGTTGGTGTCGCCAAAAAAACTTTGGATTTCTGGACCATGGACTGTACTACCTCCAAGATGGACTTTTGGCAAGGGATGGGTTACACCTCACAAAGACTGGGAAGACTGTCTTCGGAAAAAGACTGGCCCAACTTGTCAGGAGGGCTTTAAACTAAAATCACGGGGGGAGGGTGATCAACCTACAGGATCCCTGGGACCCAACTCCAAGAATGGATCCCAAGCAAACAAAACAAACAACGAACCAAAAAGGGATGGGGAAGAAAACAAACACAAACGCCAAACAAGAGACAAAGAAAGAACACCCACAATCAGGCACAAAGAACTCAAATATCTCTACACAAATGCACAAAGCCTAGGGAATAAACAGGGTGAACTTGAAATGTTAATGCACGAAGGTACACATGACATAGTTGGAATAACAGAAACTTGGTGGGACGAATCACACGATTGGAACACACAGATAAAAGGATACAAATTCTTCAAAAAAACCAGATCACACAAAAAAGGAGGTGGAGTTGCACTGTACATAAAGGACCACTATGTAGCTACAGAGCTACAAGTAACCAAGGAAGAAAACCCATTAGAATGCATATGGGTCAACATAAAAGAAAAAAAGAATGACACAATAATAGGAGTTTACTACAGACCACCAGGGTTGGTCTGTAGTAGGTTGATCAATCATTGATAGGTTGATCAATCTATTAGTCAGATGGGTTAGTTAGCTAAACAATCTATCATTTTTTCTAGTAGGTATCGCTATAATTAAACAATCAAATCACTTAATCAACTAACAATCAATGATCCTATGATCGTTCCCAATCTATCAATCAATTAAATTCCCAATCTATCAATCAGTTAGGTTAAATTAAACAGTCAATGATCAATCTCAATCTATCAATCCCAATCTATAGTCCAGGAAATAAGCAGGCTCCGATGAGGGAAACGAACAAGCTTCGATGGGGGGGGGAACAAGCAGGCTCTAAAAGCTTCTGACTCTGCTGTAACATGCTGGGGATCACATGTGATCTTTGCCGGAATAAGCTTCATTGTGCTGCCTCTCGTTGCCGGCTCTCTCCTCTGCTGTGCTGCCGTTGCTCCTGGCTTCCCAGCCACATGTCTCCCTTTATCCTCAACCAAATAGAGTGTCACCTAGAGATGATTCCTAATCTTACTGAACCATGTCCAGTAAAGGACAAACCGACAACATCATTTAATTATACCATGAGAACAAAAGTGAATATGGACTGTGTGAGAGTCTTTGGCTTCGAGGTCCATCTCAGAGATAGCAAGAACAGAAAGAACATACACAACTGCTGTGATGTTGCCACTGTAATAGTGATAATGCATAGAATGCCCTGCTTTGGCAAGGTTAATTTAATTTAAATACCAGGTACCATTGAGTTTTCACAACTGCAGAAAAAGGAAACAATGTTGACAACATAGTTTAATTCACTCTTTTTATTAATTGCTCCCGTTTGTTAAGATCTGGTCTTATTATAATGATGTAACATTTGGGGAAAAAGATAAAAGCCAGGAGCCCAGCACTAGATGCCAAGATGGCAAAGATCTCCACAGCTACTGTGTATTTTCCTTTGGTGCTTATGTAGGCAGGAACAAAAGACAACCAGACACTGCAAAACACCAGCATGCTGAAAGTAATTGACTTGGTTTCCTGGAACGTGTCTGGTAACTTCCTGGCTAGGAAAGCTGCAATAAAACTAACGAAGGCCAGGAAGCCCATAAAACCTAAAACAGAATAAAACATTGCCACCGAACCTTCATTACATTCTATAATAATTTCACTATTTATGGACCACACGTCAAAGTCTGGGAAGGGGGGAGAAATTCCAAGCCATGCCATACAAAAAGTACTTTGAATAAGAGAACAGGAAAGAACAATGGAAAGGGCCAGCCTTTTCCCCACCCATGTCCTCATCTTTGATCCTGGCTTGGTGGCCATGAAAGCAAGAACCACAGTGATGGTTTTGGCCAACATGCAAGAAACAGCCACTGAGAAGATGATCCCAAAAGCAGTCTGTCGAAGGAGACAGGTCACCTTCATGGGTCGACCGATAAAAAGCAGAGAACAAAGGAAGGAGAGGAGGAGGGAGATAAGAAGGGTGTAGGAAAGGCTGCGGTTGTTGGCTTTGACGATGGGAGTATTGTGGTACTTCAAGAAGATTCCTAGCACAAAGATTGTGGTAAAAGAAAGCAGAAGAGCTGATGTGGCTAAGCCTGTCGCCAACAGGTCTCCATAAGATAGATAACTTACATGCTTTGGCATGCATAAATCCTGTTTATTGTTTGGATATTGATCTTCTGGGCATTGGAAGCAGTCATCCATATCTGGAACGCCAAATGTATATATTTAAGTCAAAATACTACCAGAAAGCCCTTAGTATATTGCATGACATTATAGTGCCCCATTGATACAAATGATGCAACTCTTATGATTGAGCTCCAGTGGAATCACAATTTTCTTGGTAAAGATTTTATACTAAAGAACACATTATTATTATTATTATTATTATTATTATTATTATTATTATTATTATTATTATTATTATTATTATTATTATTATTATTATTATTATTATTATTATTATTATTATTATTATTATTATTATTATTATTGACAGAAACTTTATTTGTTCATTGACCACTAAAAAGACATCCAGTAAAAGAAACAAAGGAAAGTCAACCCCTAATATCAATGAATTCTGTCAACCATTGGTGAGTGAAGGTTATGTTTAATGTAATAACATTTTGCTACTTTTAGACAGATGGATTATCCTTGTAATCTAAGAAATAAAGGAATGCAAATTATCATGATGCCCTGTAAATTTAGATCAAACGGATAATCAGTGTGTGGTGAATGTCCGTGTAGAATTCGCAGTCTCATGGTTTCTGGGGCACCTACAGTATATCACAGGGGCAGTTTCAAGTTTCATAATTGATATTCCTATATTTCTCTTCTAAAACGGCTGAGGAGAACAGCATTCAGAATAACAGAGTTGGAAGCACCATCTAACTCTATTCTGTAACTAAAAATGGTCCACTTATGTGGACATATTTCTCTAGTACCTTATTTCACAGTTCTTTTTTTTTTGTTGAATTGATAAAATTGAGAAAACTCCTAGCCTCACCTAGCTCAAGTGTCCCTCTATTAAATGTTTCTCCCTCTCTCCCTCTTTTTTTTTTACCTGTCTGATCTGAGATCTTCCCCTTCGGACACGGAGTGCAACCATAGCAGCAAAACAATTTTCCTTCAATTTTGGTCTTTCTGTAACCTGAATGGCACTTCTCATTACAGAGAGAAAGGGGTCTTTCCTGTTCAAAATAATAATAATAATAAAAAGATAGTTTTTAATAAAGAAAGGTTTTCAAATGCTATATCTGTAAACATATAAATATTCTTTCTCTCTGATATGGCTGAAACAAAATATAAAATAATGAAAAATCCTGGGAAATTTGAGAGAAGAAAATCCTTCCTATTACTTTATTATTTATTATTCGCACTTGTATGACACCCACTCCACAGAGACTCTGAGCGGCTCACAATAAGAAATCTACATGCAAACAATAAACATAGAAAAAAAACATTAAAAACAATAATTATTAAAAACATTAAAAACATTAAAAAACAACAATTTAAAAACCCCATGGAATTAATACATTCATGGGGCCAATAGTGCTCGATGTTATATTGAAATCATTGGCCCAGGCCTGTCGACAAAGCCAAGGTTTTAGTGCTTTTCTGAAGGCTGGCAGGGTGGGAATAGTGCAGATCTTGGGGGGAGTGTATTCCAGAGAGCCAGTGCTGCCACAGAGAAGGCCCTTGCTTGTGGGCCCGCCAGCCAACATTGTTTGGCTGATGGGACCACCAGCAGACCAACTCTGTGGGCTCAAATCGGTCTTAGTGAGGTATGTTGAAGAAGGCGGTCTCGAAAGTAAACTGGCCCTAAGCCATGTAGGGGTCACCAACACCTTGAATTGCGCTCGGACAACTATGGGCAGCCAGTGCAGTTCGCGAAGGATGGGTGTCACATGGATGTATCTAGGGACACCCATCACCATACACGCCCCCACATTCTGCTCTAGCTGTAGTCTCCAAACGTTCTTCAAGGGTAGACCCATATAGAGTGCATTGCAGTAGTCAAGACGTGAGGTAACAAGGGCGTGAGTGACTGTGAGTAGTGCCTCCTGGTCCAGAAAAGGGTGCAACTGGTGCACAAGATGAACCTGTGCAAAGGTCCCTCTGGCCACAGCTGTTAGATGTTGTTCCAATTTTAGCTGTGGATCCAGAAGGACCCCAAGTTGTGAGCCCATTCTGAGGGGATCAATTTCCCCCCCAGAACCAAGGAGGGACAGATGTCCAAGTCCTTGGGAGGCAACATCCAGAGCCACTCGGTCTTGTCCGGGTTGAGTTTGAGCCTGTTCACCCCCATTTAGACCCTTACAGCGTCCAGACACTGGCACATCTCATCAACTGCCTCACTGAATTGGCATGGGGTGGATATGTACAACTGAGTATCATCAGCGTACTGTTGGAACCTCACCCCATGCCTACGGATGATATCACCCAGCGATTTCATGTAGATATTAAAAAGCATAGGGGAAAGAATCTAACCCTGAGGAACCCCACATACAAGGGGCCTCGGGGTTGACCTCTGTCCCCCAGCCAACACCGACTGTGACCAGTCAGAGAGATAGGAGGAGAAATACCGCAATACGGTGCCTCCCACTCCCAGCTCCCCGAGCCGGCGCAGAAGGATACCATGGTCAAGTAGCACCAAGATGGAGGAATAACCTCCATCTCGGCCTCACCAGAGATCATCCATCAGTGTGACCAAGGCAGTTTCTGTGCTATGACCAGGCCTGAAACCCGACTGAAAAGGATCAAGATGCTCCATTTCATCCAACAGCCATTGGAGTTGCAGCACCATGACTTTGTCTACCACCTTCCCCATAAAGGGGAGGTTGGAGACTGGTTAATAGTTTTTAAGGTCAGTTGGGTCCAGGGATGGCTTCTTAAGGCGGGGCCTCACCATCATAACCTTTAAATGCTGGGGGAAGAACCCCTCTCTTAAAGAAGCATTGATTAACTCCTGGAACCAAACTCGTGTCACCTCCCTACTTGCAGAAACAAGCCAGGAGGGGCACGGATCCAGCATACAAGTGGCGGAGCTCACCACTCCAATGGCCTTGTCCACTTCCTCAGGGGTCACCAGGTCAAACTCTTCCCATAAAATAGGACCAAGATCTGCCCCTGTCATCTTGGCTTGCTTCGCCCAATCAGAGTCCAGGTCTGTCCGAATCTGAGTGAGTTTATCCATCAGAAACTGAACAAATTCCTCAGCTCTACCTTGAAGGGGTTCCTCAATCCCCTCCCCCTTGAGAAGGGACCAGGTCACCCTAAAAAGGGAGGCTGGGCAAGAGTGTGCGGATGCAATATGAGTGGAAAAATGAGAACATTTTGCCGCCCTTATCGCCACTAGATAAGTCCTAATGAATGCTCTTAGTAGTGTTTGGTCAGATTCGGATTAACTGGCCCTCCATCATCGCTCTAGGCATCTCTTCTGGCATTTCATCTCCCAGAGTTCCTCGGTAAACCATGGTGCTCTCCGGGATCCACTGCTGCGGAGGGGCCGCAAAGGCGCAATTCTATCCAAAGCACCAGATGCCGCCCTATGGCTTCTACGGCTACTATGGCTTCGGAGGAATTGTGTACCAGGGATTCAGGTAAATCCCTAAGCTCCCTCTGGAACCTTTCCGAGTCCATTAGGCACCTGGGGTGGAACCACCTAATCGGTTCTGCCTCCTGCGGTGATGGAGTGGAGTGGAAAAGTCCAACCTCAATAGGGAATGATCTGACTATGGCAAGGGAGAGATGATTAAACCCCTTAGTTCCAGATCATTAATCCACTGCCCAGAGAGAAATACTAAGTCGAGCGTGTGACCCCCCCCTATGAGCCGGACCTTGAATTACCTGGAACAGGTCCATGGTTGTCATGGAAGCCATGAACTCCCTCTCCGCATCAGAGGAATCGCCTAGCGATGGCAGATTAAAGTCCCCCAGCACCATGAGTCTGGGGAACTCCACTGCCAGGCTGGCTACTGCCTCGAGCAGAGTGGGCAGGGCCATTGACATGCAGCTGGGAGGGTGGTACGTGAGCAATAGGCCCACCTGAATCCCTAGGTCCAACTTCACAAGGAGAGCCTCACACCTCTACTTAGGCTAGAGTCAATGATGACGATGTGACAACACGAGTTTGACACTCAAGTCTAGATGAAACAAGCCTGAAGATATCATGTTATGAAATTTCCCCTTTTAGCTAGCAGAATTGCTGATGAATAGATGGACCAATCTCATTCTTTGTGGACTTTAATAGTGATGTGGTTTTCCATTGCATTTATCTTTTATTTGTTTACGAATAGCTGGATACCAGTGCTGCGCTACAAAACTATGTGATCGGGCTTGATAAATTGACAGTTAAAAGCTTGAAAATTTATGTAGAATGTGTAACTGCTTAGCATCAGAGCATGTTAATATAAGGCAACTGGCAGTTGGAACAGAGTTCTTTTCAGGTGGGGAGGGGGAGTAGAATGTCTAAACTCCCAGCTCGCAGGCTGGATGAGTCATGCGCTGGTGGTGTAGGGTTTCCTGCCTAAGTAGGAGGTTGGACTAGAAGACCTCCAAGGTCCCTTCCAACTCTGTTATTCTATTCTATTCTATTCTATTCTATTCTATTCTATTCTATTCTATTCTATTCTATTCTATTCTATTCTATTCTATTCTATTCTATTCTATTCTATTATTCTATTCTATTCTATTCTATTCTATTCTATTCTATTCTATTCTATTGCCTATTCAAATAGCATCTTTGGGACATTCTCCTTTATTAAAACTCAAAATAGTTTGTGAAAATGTAGAAAATCCATAAAGAAAGATGACAGAAAAGAAATATTAGTAAGTTTTTGTTTGAGCCTTGGTGAAACCTATACACATGCAGGTGGTATAGCAAAGATAAATGTTGATTCTTTAAAAAGAGAATAATGAAATGGTGAAATAGTAATAATTAATAGTAATTATTAGTAATAGTAAAAAGCATAGATAAATTAAAAGGGGTCAATACTATAATTACTCTGAGGTAGAAACATGAAATATAAATAAATATCAAATATAAACGCCAGCTTACTAGAAGAAACAAACCAACTAATGTAGAGCACAACTACATTATAGACAGAATACCTGGGATGCAAAATGAACAAAGAAGTAAAAGTCAAACATTGTATCACTAAAATGGAAGATCATCCTGGAAAATCAGACCAGATCAGATGCAAGCAAGTCACAACAGTTGAAACTAAAGTAACAGGAGAACAAGAAGACCAAATAATACCTGGTCAAGAAAGAGAACTTAGAAACAATGAAGGCAGAGGTGGGCATCACATATTGTAACAACTGGTTCACCCAGCACTGGAAATGTGAGCACGCATGTAATGCACGTCCTTCATTACAAAGTAATGAAGAAGTTAAAATGCTCTAGGACTTTAGAATTCAAACAGATGCATAACAACCCAGACTTAACAATTGTCAATAAGAAAGACAAAAAAGTTTGCATGGTGGATGTGGCAGTACCTGGAGACAACAGAATAGAAGAGAAATAAGTGAAGAAGATAACAAAATACAAAAACCTGCTATGTGTGTGTGTGTGGGGGGGAAGGTAGTACCAATACAAAGAGGTACCTTGGGTTCAATCCCAAAACAACTGGAGTACCACTTCAATACCATCAGCATTGATAAAATCCCCAACAGTCAATTGCAAAATGCAGCTTTACCTAGAACAGCTTACATCCTGCGATGATGCATTTCACATCCTAAAACACCCACATGCCTACCCTAGGTCCTTGAAAATGAGTCAATAGGTGGACAAAAATGCCAAATGCAGTCTGAATATTTGACTGACTTTGTGATGAACCATAACAATAAAATAACTGGAAATGGAGCTGAGGAAGGTAGCTATGACATTTATAAAAGTTTTGAAATAGGACTGTGGACACCTCAGTTCTAGGGGATTATGGGCCAGTCACAAAAATCCAACTTCAAAACTTCACAGGATTTTTTTTTTGTAGTGATGAAATAAATAAAAATTAACATCTAAACTGGTCAAACTTCTTTCACAAAACGAAAGATATAAATCTGATAATGAATTACTGCTACTGGAAATGTTAAATCATAACTAATTAAACTCTCCAAGCATTGTTTGCTTTAATAAAGTAATATTTTTTATATTTATTTTTTCTGGAGTATTAGAGAGAGAGGAATTAGGCAATATTAAAATTGTTGCTATATGATAGATTATCTACAAAGCAAATGTCAGAGGTCAGAAGTGGACATTTCTTCAAAATGAAGAGATGACAAAAATCCAAGATGGTGGACAGGCTGCAACAGTTGTAACGAACTCTTCCATAATTTAAAGTGGTTTTTCCTTTTGCTTTACATTTTTAATTCACTTTTGACCCATTTCTAATCCATATCTGATTTTTTACACGAGCACATATAGTGAGGCTACCAATTTGTTTTTAGCTACATTTTACAAGCGAAGAAGTCTCTTAAAAGATAAGAGGCCTAAGAGGAAAGGTTGTGAAAGAGGCCTGAGAGGAAAGTAGAGAAAGATCTGAGTGGTCAAATTCCCAAGAGAAACTTCAAGCGCATCGCCCTGAACTGAGTTAAACAGCCGCCCTCGGCAGCCCAGATCCATTGGCATAGCCCAGGAGATCAAAGAAGGCGAGGAGTGAAACCAGAGGAGATCCGCCACCGCCATCTTGAATAGCAAGTAACAACCGCCCTCTGCAGCCCAGATCCTTTGGCAAAAACAAGGAGATTGACGGAAGTGAGGAGGGAGATCCGATGAGACCTAACGTGAGTCCACTGCATCTGTGCTGCACCGCTACCCTTGCACTTCATCTGTAAGGAGCGCTCTGTTCGGAGCCCTTCCAAGGCTATCACTGAGGCTACAACTCCAACCAATTCCCAACGAGGCTACTGCAACTGACCACGTTGATTCATCTATAATATCTTAATTTCCTAATTAATTAATTGATTAATTAATTATTGCTTAATTTCTTAATATAATATTGATTGAGATATTGGTAACTGATTGATTAGATAGCTGGGCATTTAATGATTGTTAATTGATAGAATAATTAGTTAGGCTTTTAATTGATTATCAATTGAACAATTTGAATACTTAGTTGTTGTTTAACTTTTGATTTATTGGTTGGGAATTTACTTGTTGCTTAGTTTAATTGACTGGATTATTGACCGTTTAATTGATTTACTGATATTTTTGATTGTATACTAACTGATCAATAATTGACCAGACACTATTAACTAAATAGTTTAGCATTCATAAATAATTAATACTCCAGTGTTAAATTGTCTATCTAATTAGTAAAGACTTTGTTTATCAATTGATTATTGATTATTGATTTTGTAATTGGGCAATCTAATCAGCTACATAGAATACTTAATTAGAAAGGCTTGAATTGCAAATACTAAACTACCATGCCTAGCAAGCAATCCACCGTCAAATTTACACTCAAAATCAATGAAATCTCTACTAAAGACCAACATAATTCCAGCTCATGCTGCTTCATCTGTTTAGATCCCATTGAGGAAGATGTGAGTTCAATAAAATGCTCTCTATGTGGCTTGTATGCTCACCACAAATGCATGAAATTAACCAAAGCCATGGCCCAATTCATACAAGAGGCTTCACTCCCATCCTCCCATTTTGCACTTCCACTTCTCTGCCCATCTTGAAAACCAAAACTAGACAATGTCAGTGTCCTGCAAGAAAGGGTAAACTCTATTGAATCTCATTTAGCATCCCTCAACACCATTGAAGCACAATTAAAGTCCCTTAACAACATTGTAGCATCCCTCAAAAAATATGATATAAAGCAGAAAAGTGAAGACCCATCATCTCAAAAACCTATCCCATCTCAAGAACCTCAAGAACCTCAGCTTCAACCACAGCCTCATGGAACCAGCTACACTATTACTGACATCTCAATCCTCATCAAAGATGCACTTGAACATGAAAAGAAGCATCCAAATGCCTTCTTATTTGGACTTGAGCATAACAATGAAATAGATGGCATCACTGTGGTTCACAGCATCATCAGCAACTTTCCAGCATCAGCCATCAATCTGGAGGAAATTATTGACATCTCCCGGAATACAAAAACAATGACAGCACGATGGCTCCTCGCTTCTGCAGAGCCATTTGCAATAAACGCAAATTTATCCACTCAATAAACACACTTGCTAGAAATCACACTAACTATAATAAACTACGATCGCAACCCAACCTATCCATATTACAACATGCACGCCCCTGTGAGCTCTGTGCAGAGCTCAAAAGACACCTGGATCGTGGAGAGACTGACCTATACATCGACAACAATGCCGAATGTATCAAACACAAGATCAACGGTTCACGTCCCTACAACCACAACAACCCAATAATCAACAATCCACAATATCAACAACCCAACATCACAACAACCCCCACAGCCCAATATCCAATACTAGGTATGCATGCTAGGTATGCATGATGCTAGGTATGCATGATCATCTTGGTTCACTGCAACTGACCTTAATTGCAAACTATTCAATGCAAGAAGCCTCGCAAACAAAATGCCGGACTTTCTTCTTCTACTAAATACAGCTCAATTTGACCTAATATTTGTCTGCAAAACATGGTTAAACAAATCCTTTCCTGACTCCATTATCACTACAAGTGACTACCATGTCCACTAATCTGACTGTGAAATCCAAAGAGGAGGTGATGTTGCTATCTTCTACAAAAAGTCCCTAGATCTGAAAAATATTCAAGTAACACAAGAGCTTGTTCTTCCTGAAACCATTATCTGTGATCTATCTCTAAATACCACAATTCGCTTCCTATTATGTTACAGAGCCACTGATTATGACCTTGATCATATGAGCAAACTAGCTACATTACTAATGTGGGCAGCCTCATGCCCATATCCTATTATCTTTCTTGGTGACCTCAATTTACCTCTTATTAATTGGACCCTAAATGAGTGCTCAACTGAAATAATACATTCAACCCTGTATAATGCAATCACCAGTTTAGGACTCGATCAAATGGTAACCACAGCATGATTGACTTTTGTCTAAATTTACATGCATACAAAGAATCTCATAATAGGACTCCTAAATACAACTTCGAAAAAGCAAACTACGATCTCATAGCTGCTGACCTCTCATCTCTAGATTGGCAAATCCTATTCAATGACGGAAACTCTGCAGAAGACTATTATAACACTTTTCCACTTCAAGTTCAAAGAGTCATTAATCTATATGTACCTTTAGTAACTCCCAAAACCAAAAAGAACAAATTACCCTTATCAATAAGGAAACTCCAATTGCAAAAAAATTCCCTTTGGCGGAAAAATAAAATGGCTATGTAGCTAACTTCAAAAACTGATACAAAACCTTATGCCACCAAATAAAAACAGAATGTACCAATTACCACTTCCAACAGGAAGAAGAGCTGTTACACACAAAATCCAATCGTGCCTTCTATAATTTCGTAAACACCAAACTTAAAGACTCAAAAACCATCCCACCTCTAAAAGGACAAAATGGTGAAGATTGTAACGATGATGCTAAGGCTAATCTCTTCAACACTTTTTTCAGTTCAGTCTTTGTCAACAGCAATGGCATCTCCCCCTCATTTCCTAGTCGTACTTAAACCAATTGCAATGAAGTAATCCAGATTGATTTTACTGAAGATACCGTAAAAGGGCACTACACAAACTAAACCCATCTCTTTCTATTGGTCCTGATGGAATATGTGCCTACTTTCTAAAAAAGCTCTCCTCTGCCATAGCTGAACCTCTAAGCACCGTCTATGAAGTATCTTTTAGAATGAGCTCCTTGCCTGTCCTATGGTCATTAGCAACAGTCATACCTATCTTCAAAAAAGATGACCCCGGCCTTGTTGAGAATTATAGACCAATATCCCTTTGCTGCGTCATCTGTAAAATCATGGAAGCCATCATAAACCAATCCATCACCCTCCACTTAGTGACAAATAACCTACTCTCTAAAAAAACAATTTGGTTTCAGGAAAATTTTGTCATGTAATCTGCAACTCATACATTGCAAAAACATTTGGACCTCTCAACTTTACCAGGGTAAAGCAATAGATGCAATCTACATAGACTTCTGCAAAGCCTTTGATTCTGTGGTACATGACAAACTTCTGTTAAAACTAAGTTCTTACTGCATTTCTGGATCCTTACACAAATGGATAGCTGCATTCCTATCAAACAGGCAACAAATAGTTAAAATTGGAGACACTATATCAAACCCAGCACCAGTTAATAGTGGTGTTCCCTAAGGCAGCATTCTAGGACCCACACTCTTTCTGCTATATATAAACGATCTTTGTGATCATATTGTAAGCAGCTCCATCCTCTTTGTCGATGATGTAAAACTATTTAACACAGACAATTCTACTACCCTACAAAACAACCTAGATTATGTATCTGAATGGTCAAACAATTGGCAACTCTAAATGAATATACTAGGTTTTATGGCTATGTTTTGCTTCTTTATATCCATTTATTTGTGCCATTTTTTTCATGTGTCCTGTTTCCTTGCACTTGTTGACAAATAAAATGAATAAATAAATAAAATATGCACTTTCTAATGAGGTATGAACCTGAAAGTCATGACTCATCATAATAAAGTTGAACCAAGCCATTTTGAAATAAGATGTCAGAGTAATGATGATTTAATAGCTGACCAGCTGCTGTAATGTTGTAATACTGCAACGCTGTAACAATGATGCAATGGTAGCATTTAGTCAGCAGGGTTATTTGACTGCTACCGCTTTAAGAGGCTGTAATATAAGAGAGGCCCTGTGAGGGCGTATCTCTCTCTCCGTATGTGCTTCCATGCTGTAGTTGATGATTGATTGCCTGATTTTGCATAGTACATGTGTGTATATATTCCTTGTATATAAACCACTATTTGAAAGACAAACATCTGTTTACTGTATTATGCTCCTGGCTTGTCTCAAAATAGTCACACTGTGCACACTCTGACATAAGATGAATCTCACCTGATTAAACCGGTTGGGCCAAATGATCTTCTCTTCAGAAATAGTCAGTGGTTTCTCAGAGAGTGTTCCCGGATCTATTCTTCCAACTTTGACTCTAACAAATGTCTGATTCGGAAATGTGATCCAGTTTATAATATCAAATCCTGCAATGATCTCCCCATTGTTATCAAAGGAAATCTCTCCAGTACTGCTATTAAATGATATACTCCGCAGAAAATGGTGGAGCTTTAGAAACAGGGGATAAAAAAGGTACAAAGATAAGAATGCATTTTATTAAATCAGCATCCATACTGTAATTAATTGCCCCTCAAAATGTTCAGCCGGCTACTATAATGCAAACAAAGCTAAATTCAGCAAATAAAACATTTCATACACTGCTAGTAAAATATTTAGAAATAACCATTACTATATGATTCCACTGAAAGCTTCCATATATTTCTGCAAAGGTCTGTAAACTAGGTAACTATATATCTCATTACTAATGAATGCCCTACCATACAGAAAAGCCAAAATGATAAATCATTTATTTATTTTATTTATTTTAGTGTTCTTATATGCCACCCTACTCCCTGGGGACTCCCTGGGTACAACATTTGAAGAACAACTAAACAATATAGTAAATTTAATAACAATTTAAAATGAATTTTAAAAAACATACAAAATCATACATACATGGGGGAGACCTAAGATGTAAAATTGTTTCAAAGCCCCGCCTGCAGGAAGAGCCATGTCTGAATGGCTTTTCGGAAGGCCAGCAAGGTGGGGATAATTCGTATCTCAGTTCATGTTCTCTATATCATAGAAATTGCCAAGTTTGTATTTGCTAGGATAAAATTGCATTTTATATATTTTTCAGTGCAAAATAAGGCTGTAGTTTTAATTATTTCTGAACATTCACCATAAAGAGCTGAAGTGGTGCAGTGGTTAAATGCAGCCATTGCAGGCTGACTGCTAGTTCAACAGTTCAGCTGTTCAAATCTCACTAGGCTCAAGGTTGACTCAGCCTTCCATCCTTCCGAGGTCGGTAAAATGAGGACCCAGATTGTTGGGGGCAATATGCTGAACTCTGTAAACCGCTTAGAGAGTGCTGCAAAGCACTATGAAGCGGTATATAAGAAAAGTGCTATTGCTATATAAATGGATAACTTGATGATGAGCCCAACAAATAGAATAACTATATTTATAGTTATACGTTAATAGCATTTCAGCTCCAACAGAACCGATGCTAGAATTTGGAGAACAATGAGACATTTAAGCAATGCAGTCAAATTTTCTAAACAGTACAAACAACAAGTTAAGGTAACTCAAGATAGAGCAAAATAAAAATTACATTATCACGTAGAAAGCAAAGCACACACACAGCTGGTGCTCATCCAACACATTGTGACTAACACTTGCAAAACATGCAGCTAGATCAATCACAAATATCGGAATTTAATAAAAGCTGAAAATATATTTGATAGGCTTAAAGGATGGGAAAAAAGGCCAATAGACAACTTTGCAACTGAATCAATGTACTGTATCTGCTGAGATGTTTTAAGTAGTCTGCTCCCCTCCCATGACTCTTTTTTTTAAATAAGTTCTTTATTTTTTTCTCCATAATCATATACAATTCAATACACATAAACCTTGAAATGTTACAATAAAATACATAGTTTTACATTATAGTTAATTATTCAAAAATCAATATCTTATTCAACGCTTACATCAACTGTCATCAGTCTGTCTTTTTTCATTAAACTCCCCTCTGTATCTGCCTCTTCTCCTCCTACTTTCTTACTCCTTCAGTCCTCCTCTACCTCTCTCTACTCCTTCTCTTTCTCCCCTTCTACTTCCTCTTTCATCCTCTTTTACCTTTCCCTGGGTTCTCTTTCTTGTATACACATCTTGTATTTGACAGACTGATGGTATAATCTCAAATTTAAACTAGTCATAGCTCTTCTGAAAAAAGAAATATTTTTCTATTATTATTATATCATTTCTTTATATATCATTATATATCATTTCTTTATTTATAATACTTTATTTTTGGTATATGCTGCAAAATCATTCTTCCATGCTAAGAGAATCTAATTTTGTCATCTGGGATATTCACCAATTAATTCCAAATTTCCCTTCCAAATTAATCGCTATTAGCTTAACTTCCCAAAATAGTCAATGTTTCTTCTGCTTCTAAATTTCAAGTCATAATACTTCCCTCATCCTCTATTCCATCAAAAAACTAAATGCCCAATTATACATTTCAATTTCTCACATTGATCATCAAATTTCTTTCTAAATTATTTCAGCTCAATTAAATATTCAACTCTTTAAAATGATAACTTTTTAAATTTTACACTTAAACAAATCTCATAAATAAGAATAATATGTACCTTCCATGACTCTTGACTGAGGAATTTCTGTCTTTTCCATGACCTTTGCTGGCCTTGGAAAGAGTACAGAATATCCAAAGCATGTGCAATTGCATACACAGCAGTGTAGACAGTGTAGCTGTGGGCAGTCATGCTGGTTTCAAACATGGTCATGGGAAGTCTCTCAAGTTTCTCCTCTCCAGTGCAGATATTCTCATCCTCTTCCTCTATAGAAGTCGTTGGGAACATACAATTAAACGTACGTTGCCAGAATTCTTTTAAAAAGCTGTCTTCTTTATCCAAAACTGGGTTTCTCATCTGAACAAAATTTTGGAACCGTGATACCTCCACTGATTGTACTGAAAGGGACAGAGTTCCATGCATGAAATTAATGTCCCAACTCCTTTGAAATGGAACCGATGAGAAGTCAACATCTGCTGTCATCACCCAGATTTTTGTACCATAATCTACATTACTAAACTCCAACAGGTTGAGTAAAAACCGTACATTTAATATACTCTGAAATTCCCCGTGAAGCAACACAATGTTAGTTGTGCTGTTGAAAACCGTGTTTAAAATTGCATGTGATCTGTGAACAGTTTTTTCATCCTCGCTGAGGAAACCACCCGGCATTTTTTCTATAAATTCAAAGCAGACACCTTTTTGGGAGAACATAGGAAGAATATTCCTCCATAAAATATCTGCTATGTTGCCAATGTTAAGGAAAAATACCCCGATCCAGGTCCAGCCAAAATGCAGAAGAATCTGGAGAAGCCCTTTGTACTGACTAATTGCATTTGGGAACATCCAGTAAAAGAAACGTGATAGAGTTTGGGTCTTGATCTCTAGAGTAGAGCTATATGCAACCTACATGGAACAAGGAAACAGGAAAGGTTTAAGCAGTTAGGTCCATTGGGACCTGGGATTTTTAAAATTAATATTCATTATTTTATTTAATATTGTTTGTGAATAGAATAGAAAGTCGAATAGAAAGTCGAATACAAAATAGAATATAAAATGGAATGGAATGGAATGGAATGGAATTGAGTAGAGTGGAGTGGAGTGGAGTGGAGTGGAGTGGAGTGGAATGGAATGGAATGGAATGGAATGGAATGGAATGGAATAGAATAGAATAGAATAGAATAGAATAGAATAGAATAGAATAGAATAGAATAGAATTCTTTATTGGCCAAGTGAGATTGGACACACAAGGAATTTGTCTTCGGTGCATAAGCTCTCAGTGTACATAAAGGATATTAGTGGTAAATCACAATCATTTACAGTAGATCTTTAAATGATATTCATTCAGCCATTGTATTTTATGTCTGCTAAATATACGAGTGTGAGTCAAAAAGTAATTCCATTTTCTTTAGGACAGGTATAATTAACAACATAGGAACATGTAGCATACATCAAAATGAAGCTGGTCCTCTATGGATCATATCCCTACTTTTCAACATAGTCACCGTTTCTCTCAATAGCAACGTTCTACCTTCAAATGAAAGCATGTATCCCTGCCTCGTAAAATTTGTTGACTGTTCTTTGAGCCACTTCTTCACTGCAGTTTTCACTTCCTCGTCACTGGAATAATAATCCTCCATACTCACCAGATTTAGCGCCTTCAGACTATCATCTCTTTGGCCCCATGAAAGAGGGTTTGAGAGGCAAACATTATTCCAGTGACGAGGAAGTGAAAACTGCAGTGAAGAAGTGGCTCGAAGAACAGTCAACAAAATTTTATGAGACAGAGATACATGCTCTCATTCGAAGGTGGAACATTGCTATTGAGAGAAATGGTGACTATGTTGAGAAGTAGGGATGTGATCCACAGAGGACCAGCTTCATTTTGATGTATGCTGCATGTTCCTGTGTTGGTAATTATACCTGTTCTAAAGAAAATGGAATTACTTTTTGACTCACCCTCGTATAACAAAAGTAATAAAATATTAGAGAGGTAAGATACTTCATGAAATATTTGAAAATTAATAGGTTTAAAAACTAGGCATGTGTTTTCACCCAAAAATACAACTCACTTGTACGAACTTGTAAGGAGTCATGATGGTAGCCATATCAAGAAAAGCAACAGGACTTGGTCCCCCAATGACGGCTATCAGATTATTTTGGAGATGACATTTATAGTTAGGGACGAATGCATCTGAAGCAAAGAGGAGCTCCATTGAAGCTTTGTAAGTATGTTTTGGATTAAAATAGTCATTACAGATGTTGAAGCCTAAGGTGATGTTAGGTAAGGTGCGAGGACTTTGATTAATCTCTTTCACAGCAAAAACCAAAGCTAAAATGTGTTGATAGCTCTGAGTCAGTAATCTGCAAAATAAATACATAGAAAATTACTGTATTGCCATTGGCATTTCAGAACTTTTAAGAAAGAGAGCTTCTTCTCTAATATGTTGCTAAGGTACAATGCATATATTAATAGGGAAAGATTGAAACATAGCTTTAAAAGGAAACAGAAAACTTGCTCCTAATTTTAAAATACACAACTGCTTACATATGATCGAAATACATGTCCTGGAATGGGTGTCTTCTGAATTGTAATAGGTTTGTAATAATGAAAGACTGTGAGAAAATGCCACCAAGGATCTGGTCTCCTGGCTGGTAATATTTAAGAAGGTTAGTAATAGGCTGAGTCTTGTAGCATTTTGACACTGGAACTCTGCAGACACTCTTAGGAAGGGGCACCAATACCATTAATCTGAATATTATGATCATGAATGAAAATCTCCCCATAAAAGAACATTTCGCCATCTGGTCCATTAACGTTGAGGCAGCCTTTTCTTAAATTCTAAGTCATGTCTTACTAGCCTGGTAACACAGTCTTTCTCGGTAGCATCTGTATTTCTGAACTGGGATATTTAACTTCTTTTCCCTTTGGTTTGTATCATCATCATCAACAGCCTCCCAAAGAAGCTGCAGTCCAAGTCACTATTCATAATTATAGGGTAAGCTTCTGAGTGATTCCCATGCAATTTTTCTCATTGATTCTCTCAACAATCTCACTACCAGGTATCATTAAGAGAGAGAAAAAAGTGTACATAATTAGAGAGAGGAGCTGAGAAGTGGAACAAAAATGTACACTGAAAAGAAACCCAAAATCTAGGTGTCTCTCTCTATG
Source organism: Diadophis punctatus similis (assembly GCA_023053685.1). Lineage (NCBI taxonomy): Eukaryota > Metazoa > Chordata > Lepidosauria > Squamata > Dipsadidae > Diadophis > Diadophis punctatus. The sequence goes on from JALIGW010000046.1 coordinate 3,677,751, forward strand.
GTTTTTCATGCCAATTTTCTTACATCGGTCCCCTTTCTCTCAGGAATTTGGAAGCAGAGGAACTGAAACTTAGGCCTAATTATATTAGTTTTGACGTTGTAGATGACCCTCACTCAGTAAAGGACCTTGGAGTACTCATCTCTAATGATCTAAGTGGCAGAGCCCACTGCAACAGCATTGCCAAAAAGGCATTAAGAATGGTTAACCTAATATTGTGTAGCTTCTTCTCTGGTAATATTGTACTGCTAACTAGAGCATACAAAACATTTGCTAGACTAATTTTTTTTATATAAAGTTTTTTATTGTATTTCCATATAGACATTTCACATGTTTATCATTTATTTATTTATTTATTTGCTGTTCTTATATGCCGCCCTACTCCCTGGGAACACAGGGCGGCGTACAGCAGAATACAAGAACAATATAAAAACAGTAACAAAAATAATAAATGATTTAAAACATTAATTAATTAAAAAATTAAAAAGCCAAAAACACATTCATACCTTAGGAGACCTAAGATGTTCAGCGGTCACATCACCCGCCTGCAGGAAGAGCCATGTCTTAATAGCTTTCCGGAAGGCCAGCAAGGTGGGGATAGATCGAATCTCTGGGGGTAGTTGGTTCCAGAGAACCGGAGCCCCCACAGAGAAGGCTCTCCCCCTTGGTCCCACCAACTGACATTGTTTGGTTGAAGGGACCTGGAGAAGACCTACTCTGTGGGACCTAACTGGTCATAGGGATGTATGAGGTAGGATGCGGTCCTGGAGATAACCTGGTCCTAAGCCATGTAGGGCTTTAAAGATGATAATCAACACCTTGAATTGCACCCGGAGACCAATGGGCAACCAATGCAGCTGGCGGAGAATGTGTGTTACGTGTGTGTATCTGGAGACACCCACCACAACTTGCGCAGCCGCATTATGCACCAATTGCAGTCTCCGAATACTTTTCAAGGGTAGCCCCATGTAGAGCACGTTACAGTAGTCCAAATGAAAGGTGACAAGGGCATGAGTGACCATGAGTAAAGCCTCCTTCTCCAAATATGGTCGCAATTGATGCACCAGGCGAACCTGTGCAAAGGCTCCCGTATCATCTCATTTCAATCTTTTATACATTCATTTAATATTTATACATATTTCTTATATTTATCTTATTGCTTTATTTTAGTTCAGGATTGCTTTTTCTCCCATCCCCCCTTTATCTTATAGCCCCTCCTTCCATTTCTTCTTTCCTTCCCTTCTTCTCCTCCTGAACTACTTTCTTCCTCTGTCTCCTCTCCTCTTCTCTCCTTCCTCTCCTACCCTCTCTCCTCTATCACCCCTCTTTACCCTCTTCTACCTACTTCTCCTTATACTCCCTCCTTTCCTCCTTTTTTGCTATATTTTCTCCTTTCTGAGATGGTTTTCCAGCAACCATGAATTCTTATACGTAATCTTATTTTATTCCCAATTATTCCATTTATAATCTTTTACTTTAATTCTTTTCTTTTGATGTGTTTGTCATTTAAAATCTTCACAGTTTCTGATTTCACCCCCTTTTTCTCCCACTCCTTCCCCCCTCCCTTTTCCCTTCCCACCCACCCCAAAACCCCTCCCCCTCCCCTACTCTCTTTTAATTATTACTTCTGGGATATAACCTTATTCATATTCATGTATATTTCTGTAAATTCCATATACCATAAATCACCTCTAAGTACATCCATATATTTTCCTAGATATATTCATTTTTTCTAATCTTTACCACTTCAATCGTTTAACATCATCATCTATCTATCATATTTATCTATCATATTACATTTATTAATTTAATTTAATTTAATTTAATTTAATTTAATTTAATTTAATTTAATTTAATTTAATTTAATTTAATTTAATTTAATTTAATTTAATTTAATTTAATTTAATTTAATTTAATTTAATTTAATTTAATTTAATTAATTTAATTTAATTTAATTTAAATTAATTTAATTTAATTTAATTTAATTTAATTTAATTTAATTTAATTTAATTTAATTTAATTTAATTTAATTTAATTTAATTTATCTATGCCGCCCAACTCTTGAAGGATTCTGGGTGGCTTACAACAGGATATAGAAAATACATGTAAAAACATCATAAAATATTAAAAAACAGTTAAAAATCACATACATACTTATCATTCAAGGCTGGACCTCGCAAATTGCGAGATCAACAGCCCCAAGCTTGCCGGAAAAGCCAGGTCTTCAATGCTTTCCGGAAGGCCAATAGAGTGAGGGCAGTCCGGATCTCAGGGGCTAGTTGGTTCCAGAGAGCCGGGGCAGCCACAGAGAAGGCTCTTCCCCACGGGCCTGCCAGCTGACACTGCTTAGCTGACGGGACCTGGAGGAGACCAACTCTATGGGATCTTACCGGTCGCTGGGAACTGTGAGGTAGAAGGCGGTCTCAAATATTTTATTTATTTATTTATTTGGAGGTTCTTCTATGCTGCCTTACTCCGTAAGGACTCAAGGCGGTGGCGGAATATAACCTGGCCCTGAGCCATGTAGGGCTTTAAAGGTAATAACCAACACCTTGAATTGAGCCTGGAGACCAATAGGAAGCCAGTACAGCTCGCGGAGGATTGGTGTAATGCTAGTTGTACCAAGGCATTATAAAGTGGTATTAACACTTCACGTGATCTTGATTCTATCCCTCTGTTAATGCAGCCTAAAACTGTGTTGGCTTTTTTTGGCAGCTGCAGCTGCTGGCTCATATTTAAGTGATTATCCACTAGAACTCCAAGATTCCTCTCACAGTTACTACTATTGAGCAAGGTACCCCATTCCTAAGAGGTCTGTAAGGGGCATGCATAAGTGCACTTGCGTGCCTACCATTCCTGTCCTAAAGTCCCCTATATTTCATAAAATACCATGTACTCAAAACCATGCATGTACTTTTATATATTCATATTAATGTTTATACTTTGTTTATATCCATATACATGCTTGACAAAATAAATAAATAAAAATAAATAGTGTACCTGTGCATTTTGTTTTTCTTGCCTAAATGTCGAACCTTACTTTTTCACCATTGAATTTCATTTTGTTAGATAGCGCCCAATGTTCAAGCCTGTCAAGATCCTTCTCTATCTTCTCTATCTTACCTGTGTCTGTGCTATATGTAATGTTCAAACAAGTCTTCACAAATATGGTGAAATGGACTTTTTTTTTTTTGCATAGGAATCATTTTCATAGGCATGAAATAGTAGGACACATACAGGTATTAGCAATGCATTACTCAGAGTTCCATTCCATTTAGGTTGACAACATCCAGTTATCTGCAATTGCTCCAAAGTGTGGGGAAGTCATACTAAATATTTGCCACTTTACCCTAACTATGGAAGCTGTTTTTCTGCTTTTTCCTGTTTTTGAATACTGCATATGAGTAGTATTTGACTTACAACCACAACGGAGCCCAAATTTTTTGTTGTTAAGCGAAATAGTGTCATGTGCAGGGAAAATCAGGAGATTCAGACAGTTCAACCAAGTATAAAGATTTATTTCAAGCTTAAGCTCTCTACAAGAATCTCTGCAAAATGAGCAAGAGATAAGAGAGGGATTTAAGGTGGACTGGACTTAGATTTCTTGTGGGCGCACAGGGACTCATGACTGATGACACATTTGACTCCTCCATTGGGCTCAGCCTGGTCATCTCCTACAGACAGTTGTTAAGTGTGTTTTGCCCCATTTACAACCTTTCTTGCCATAGTTGTTGAGTGAATCACTGCAGCTGTTAAGTTACTAATGTTGTTAAGTGAATTTGGCTTCCCCATTGTCTTTGCTTTTCAGAAGGTTGCAAAAGATGATCACATGACCCCCGGACACTGTAAACCAGCTGGTAAGTCTACAAAATCAAGATAAGCACAGTCACTTGACTCAGAATAAAGCTGTCCATATGATCTGGGACTTTAAATTGAGACTTGCATAGGAAATTAACTATGTACAAATACATCCTCCCACCATTGCGTACCTGCCCTCTAAATACTCTAAGGCTGGGAACTGAAAGAAGTGAACCTAGTTCAGGCATTTTATTTTGTATTAATTTAAAATGTTCATGTATACAGCTAACTGCTGGAAGTGGCATTTAGGCTAGATAAATTATCACCAATAGCTCCTTTTTTAAAAATTTATTTATTTACACAAACAAAACATTGAACAAACATTTAAAAACATTGGACACTTTGTGACCGTCCTTTTTTTGTCATTCCATTCAATAATATTTCCATAACAATAAATACTGTTATTGTTCAAAATACCTTACTTTTTTTTTATCTTACATGAGCATCCCTCGTTATTATTCATTTTTATCCGAACCTTCTTTTTTGTTTCCCCACCATATTTTTCAATTATTTTGACTGTTATTTTTCCTTTTTTTCCCTAACCACTGATAAAATTTGTTCCATATTACATAGTATTCGGTTTCATCCTTATCTTTCATTTCCAGTGTTAGTATGTCCATCTCTGCACAAGTTAATATTTTTTCTATTAATTCTTCTTCTGTTGGAGTATTTTCATTTTCCCAGTGTTGAGCATATATCAACCTTGCCGCAGTTATTAAATGTAGAATTAGATAAATCTGTCCTTTCTCATATCTCTCGTGGGTAATTCCAAGTAAAAACAATTCTGGTTTTGTTTCTATTTTTCTGCCTAGTATTTCTTCTAACCATGTCTTGACCTTATTCCAAAACATCTTTGCTTTTTTGCATAGCCACCATATATGGTAGTATGAACCTTTCACTGTTTTGCACTTCCAACATTGTGGTGAAAGCTCCTTGAAGCTAAAGGAAAAGTTGATAATGGTTTATTCCATTCATTGTTTAGAATTTATATGGTATTTAAATTGGTTAGCTGAATGCCATAAATATCAAAAGTCTTTAGTGTTTTATTCTGAGCAGTTCCCTATTATTTAATTCAGGTTTCACTATAATGATATAAATTTTTGGAAGAAAAATACAACTCAGTAAGCCAGCACTGGCAGCCAGGATGGAGAAAATCTCTACAGCCACTGTATATTTTCCTTTAGTACTTAAATAAGCTGGGAAAAAAGACAACCAAACAGCACAGAATATTAGCATGCTGAAGGTGATAAACTTGGCTTCATTAAAAGTATCGGGCAGTGCCCTGGCTAGAAAAGCTACTATAAAACTCACGATAGCCAAGAAACCCATAAAGCTGAGGACACAGTAAAACATGACTTTTGAGCCTTCGTTACATTCTAATAGAATTTCTTCAGGCAAAGAATGCATGTCAAGATCTGGGAACGGAGGAGCGACAGCCAACCATGTTATACAAATAATTATTTGAAGAAAAGAGCAGGAGAAAACAATGGAGTTGGCCAGGGGTTTCCCCACCCACTTCCTCATTTTGGAATTTGGCTTGGTGGCTTTAAAAGCGAGAATCACAGTGACAGTTTTAGCCAAGACACATGACACAGCTATTGTAAAGATGATGCCAAAAGCACTTTGTCGAATAAGACACACCACCTTCTCAGGCTGGCCAATAAACAGTAAAGCACAAAGGAATGAAAGCAGGAGAGAAACAAGGAGAGTGTAAGTGAGATTCCTGTTGTTGGCTTTGACAATGGGAGTATCTTGGTACTTTATGAAAATTCCAAGCACCAATGCTGTGATTAAAAAAAACGAGAGTGCAAGAATGGTCAAACTAATCCCTAAAGATTCTCTGTGTGACAAATAGATAATTTCTTTCAGAAGACATCCATCCTGTCCATGATTCGGAAATTGTCCTTCTGGGCACTGAATGCAATCATCCATGTCTGAAAGAGAATTTATGTCTAGCATCAATATGTAATATTGCCAAAGTCCTAAAAAAAATCAATTAAGATGCATCTAAAAGAGACAACTTTAGCCTTTTCCGTCACTGTATTATGTTGTTGGCTGGGAAGTATTGCTTTACAAATTGAAATGTTTAGTAACCCCTTTGTATAAGTCACTACACTGAGAGCATATGCACCAAAGACAAATTCCTTGTGTGTCCAATCACACTTGGCCAATAAATAATTCTATTCTATTCTACCATATGTCTGAAAGGCCAGAGGAGGGAGAAATTATGATTTTTAAGGGTATTCTTGGTATTTGGTTCTGCATTGTAATGCATTTTATTCATGTTATATGTGTAACCTGATTTCTTATAGTTTTAACAATATTCACAAAATAATAGCATGCATATCAGAGATTATATAGGACTATATCTTCATCTGCAGATGCTACCATCATGATTTATCTGAACAACTGTTAAAATACAAGGTCAGCTTTGCACCTTACTTATATCTATCACTATTGTGTGTGAGAGAGAGTGGGGAGAGAGGGAGGGAGGGAGGGAGAGAGAGAATATTTGTGGTCAATAACCAGAAAACAAAACTTAGTTTTCAAGACAGTGTTGACTTTCGATGGAGTAGTGAAGATGGTTTGCCATTGCCTTCTTCAGAGAGATCACAGAGTCAAAGTCACCTAGCTGATTTCATATCATAAGATGGGACTAGATTCATGGTCTCCTACCCTGTTTTCCCCAAAATAAGACATCCCCTGATAATAAGCCCAATCGGGCTTTTGAGTTCATGGCAATAAGGCCAAGCGCTTATTTCAGGGTTCAAAAAATATATAAGGCAGGGTGTTATTTTCGGGGAAACACAGTAGATTCTAGCCTGGTACTTTATCCACTATATCAAATTGGTTCTCATATTTGTATTTGTATCTGTATCTATCTCAGTCTTACACAACAAATATTTCTGACCCACATTACAATACATTAGGTGTCTTACCCTCCTGATTTGAAATCTTCCCATTTGGACAAGGAAAGCAATCATAGCAGCAAAAGGGCAGCCCTTCCTTTTTTCTCTTACTAAAACCTTTAAAGCAGTTGGCATTGCATACTGAAACAGGGCACATCTAAAAATATAAAGAAAAGAAAGACATCATTTAAACAATGATAGATGTATTTAAATTCATGTTGCAGGGGAAAATGACTAGTAAAATATAAGGTGTTACAAGACGCAAAAGAAAGATGAGGGATGGACTTACCTGATTTGAATGTACATGTGGCAGCTTGCTATTTGGTCTGGATGGAAGGAAAAATGTTACTGAGAAATTTGTAGTTAGAAGGGCATAATTTAAGATTTGGGTGGCACAGGTATCTATGGTATGATAAAGCCAAGGTTAATGTAAATATTAAAAATAAGTTTCTTAGATTTACTGAGAATACAAGAAGGAATATAAAACTAGGCTGTGCTTTAAAATACCTTTGTAGCTCTCAGCATAGGAAGGATTTGATAGAAGATAATAATAATAATAATAATAATAATAATAATAATAATAATAATAATAATAATAATAATAATAATAATAATAATAATAATAATAATAATAATAATAATAATAATAATAATAATAATAATAATAATAATAATAATAATAATAATAATAATAATTCCTTCCCCCCCCATCCCTGATCCTGCCTTTTGCCATCAACAGGCAGTTAGATTCCTTCCCCCCCATCCCTGATCCTGCCTTTTGCCATCAACAGGCAGTTAGATTGCTTCCCCCCCATCCCTGATCCTGCCTTTTGCCATCAACAGGCAGTTAGATTGCTTCCCCCCATCCCTGATCCTGCCTTTTGCCATCAACAGGCAGTTAGATTGCTTCCCCCCCCCATTTCCGCTGTTGCCGGTCCCAAGCCCGGATGAGAAAGGAGGAGGGTTGGGGTCAGGTTGGCAACCTGGCCTCATAAAAAAAACTCGCCAACCCATATAACATGGTGAAAGAAATGAAGAAAAATTCTATACCGCATCGGTCGTCATGCGTGTTAACAAGGGCCGCGGCGGATGTTGAGGTCCCTGGACATCTGTCGACAAGTGGGCTACAAGTGGACCAGCCAACAAAACGACAAAAATATAGTGCAGATGAAAATCGTGCCATAATGGCCTGTTATTACAACTCAGAGCCAGAAAGAAGAGGTTATTTGAAGCGAATGCATGAACTTTGGAAACAACAATATCCAGATTCAAATGTTAGCGAACAACGACTAGCAGATCAAAGGCGATTTATTATACGAAATAATGTGTTCAGTGAAATTGAACTTGAGAAAATTCAGACAAATTGCCAAATTAAAAAAATAACACCACCAGTGGAAACAACGGAAACTCACAAAACAACTGAAGACATCACACTGGAGCTTCCAACAGAAGAAACTGTTAGTGGAGAAGTAATAGCACCACTACCAGAACCAGTCATGATTGAACCAATTGATGAACTAACTGAAAAACAAAAGGAATTGAAGGACAAAATCATGGAGCATATACTGTCTAATGAGGAAAGGCAACGTTTACCATCATTAAAAACTGTGCCTAAGAAAAACTTTGCGCCTATAATGAGAATGGTTAATGCAGTACTTTCAACAATTGAATCGGCATCCATCTTAGAAACAAATCAGTTAATGTACAGTGCAGCTGCAATAGTCACTAGTGAACTAGGTTTTAAAAACAAAGCACCTAGTCGCAAGGCAGAAAAAGCATCAAAACTAAAGTGGAAAATTCGACTGGAACACAAAATAAAAAAACTCAGAACAGATGCTAGCAATTTAAAAAATATGAATGAACAACGGCTAAAAAATAGCAAGATCATGGATCAATTAGCCAGAAGATACAGGCTTGATACAAAGAAAATTGAAGAAGCACTTGAAATTGTAAAACAGCAAATAACAGCAATAGCCAGAAAAATTGAAAGATATGATGCAAGAATCATTCAGTACAAGCAAAATCAGCAATTTCGATCAGATCAAAGACGTTTCTACCAAAGCCTCAATGCAAATGACAATTTCAAAAGTGAAAAACCAGAAAAGCAAGCCACAGTTGAATTCTGGAAAGAACTGTGGGAAAATGCAAAGGATTACAATAAGGAAGCAAAGTGGATACAAGACTTTGAGAAAAGTGTTGGCAAGAAGCAAATGCAAGTATTAGAAATAACAACTGAGATGGTCAAAAATCGAGTAAAAAAAGTAAAGAACTGGACATCACCTGGAAATGACCAATTACATGGTTTCTGGCTCAAATATCTGACCAGTTTGCATGCAATATTGGCCAAGCAACTGAACGAAATGCTACAAAATGGTCAAATTGATGAATGGTTGACAACTGGAAAAACATACTTGATTCAGAAAGATGCAACTAAAGGAACAACACCTGGAAACTACAGACCAATAACATGCTTGCCAACAACCTTCAAATTACTCACCGGGATAATTGCAGATAACATAATGGATTATTTGGAAACAAATAACATCTTGCCAGTAGAGCAAAAAGGCAACAAAAGAAGGAGCAGGGGCACAAAAGATCAGCTCCTAATTGACAAAATGATACTAGAAAACTGTAAGAACAGAAAAACGAACTTGAATATGGTCTGGATTGATTACAAAAAGGCGTACGACTCACTGCCACACAGCTGGATCATCAAATGCTTAGAAACTATTGGCATCAGCAAAAATATTACATCATTCACTGAAAAAGCAATGAAACAATGGAGAACTGAGTTGGCAGTAGGGAATGAGAACTATGGAATGGTTAATATCAAGAGAGGAATTTTTCAGGGAGATTCACTTTCACCCCTCCTCTTCATCATCGCAATGATCCCACTATCAGTAATCTTAAAAAAAATGAAACTTGGATACCAAATAGCCAAAGACGCTGAAAAAATTTCACATTTATTGTATATGGATGATTTGAAACTGTATGGAAAGTCAGAAATAGAAATCCAATCACTGACCAACACAGTCCTAATATTCAGCACAGATATCTCAATGCAGTTTGGCATGGAAAAATGTGCCACTGTATCTATGAAAAGGGGCAAAATCACTACATGTGACGGAATTGAAATGCCCAATGGCCAATTAATTAAATGCAATCAAAATGAAGCCTATAAATATCTGGGCATTCTGCAGTTGGATAACATCAGACATGGAGAAGTGAAAACTATCATTAGAAGAGAGTACACCAACAGAGTTAGGAAAATTTTGAAATCTAAATTAAATGGTGGAAACACCATCAAGGCCATGAATACCTGGGCAATACCAGTCATAAGATACATGGCTGGTATAATTAACTGGACACAAGCTGATTTGGACATTTTGGACCGAAACACCAGAAAACTAATGACAATGCACTACAGTTTACATCCACGTAGTGACACTGATAGACTTTACCTGCCCAGAAAATCAGGTGGCAGAGGACTACTACAAGTAAAGCAAACAGTTGAAGAAGAAAAGCATGCATTGGCGGATTATTTAAAAGAAAGTCAAGAACATCTATTAATTGAAGTAAAGAACAAAAATCTACTGAAGGTCCAACAGACGAAACAAGAATACAGAAAAAATGTGATAAAATCAAGAATGGAGAATTGGCAAAATAAAGCATTACATGGCCAATTTCTGGAAAAAATAAAAGACAAAGTGGACAGTGAAAAAACTTGGTTATGGTTAACATCTGGTACTTTAAAGAAAGAAACAGAATCATTGATCCTGGCCGCACAAGAACAGGCAATTCGTACAAATGCCATAAAGGCCAAAATTGATAAATCTTCAAATGATGCTAAATGCAGATTATGCAAGGAAGCTGATGAAACTGTAGCCCATGTGCTCAGCTGCTGCAAGAAAATCGCGCAGACTGATTACAAATTACGACACAACTCTGTTGCACAAATGATCCACTGGAATTTATGCAAAAATTATAACATCCATACTGCTACAAACTGGTGGGAACACAAGCCTGAAAAAGTCACTGAAAATCAGATGGTCAAGATCTTGTGGGATTTTCGTATACAAACAGACAAGGTATTGGCGCATAATACACCAGACATCACGCTGGTCGAGAACAACAAGGTGACTATAATTGACATTGCAATACCAGGAGATAGCAAGGTCGATGAAAAGGAACACGAAAAAATCGCAAAATACCAGGACTTAAAAATCGAAATCCAACGATTATGGCACAAACCAGCAGTGGTAATTCCAGTGGTGATTGGAACACTGGGTGCTATCCCAAAAGCACTGGAATTACATTTAAAACAGCTCAAAATTGACAAAATCACCATCAGTCAAATGCAGAAAGCCGCACTGCTCGGTTCTGCACATATACTTCGAAAATACATTACGACTTCCTAGGCCCCTGGGTGGGGCTTGACTAGTAATCAATGCCAAATCCGGCGAAACAACTGGCCGCTGTGATACAATTGTATAATAATAATAATAATAATAATAATAATAATAATAATAATAATAATAATAATAATAATAATAATAATAATAATAATAATAATAATAATAATAATAATAATAATAATAATAATAATAATAATAATAATAATAATAATAATAATAATTCAGTCTCTGACCAACACTGTCCGAATCTTTAGCAATGATATCAGCATGGAGTTTGGTTTGGACAAATGTGCCACAGTAGCATTGAAGAAGGGCAAAATCACTGAAAGTGTGGGCATAAACATGCCTAATGGTCAAGCCATAAAGTGTCATCAGCCAGAGGCCTATAAATACCTGGGCATACTACAACTGGATAATATCAAACATGATCATGTGAAGAATGTGGTCAGTAAAGAATACACACAAAGAGTCAGAAAAATTCTCAAAAGCAAGCTCAATGGAGGCAACACCATCAAGGCCATAAACAACTGGGCTATACCTGTTATAAGATATACTGCTGGCATAATAAACTGGACACAGGCTGAACTGGACAATTTGGACAGAAAAACAAGAAAACTCATGACCATTCACCATTCACTTCATCCTCGTAGTGATGTCGACAGACTATATCTGCCCAGAAAAACTGGTGGCAGAGGACTTTTACAAGTAAAACAAACAGTAGAAGAAGAAAAACATGCATTGGCAGAATACATCAAAGAAAGTAAAGAACCTGCATTGATTGAAGTAAACAACCGGAAGCTTCTGAAAGTGCAGCAGACCAAGCATCAGTATAGGAAAACTACAATGCAAACTAGAGCCGACAGTTGGTGCAATAAAGCCTTGCATGGGCAATTCCTCAACAAGATTGAAGGAAAGGTTGATAAGGAGAAGATCTGGTTATGGCTCACTAATGGAACACTGAAGAAGGAGACAGAAGGCTTGATTCTTGCAGCCCAGGAGCAAGCAATTAGAACAAATGCAATCAAAGCCAAGATTGAAAAATCAGCTGATGACCCAAAATGCAGACTTTGCAAGGAAGCTGATGAAACAATTGATCATATCCTCAGCGGCTGCAAGAAAATCGCACAGACGGACTACAAACAGAGGCACAACTACGTGGCCCAGATGCTTCATTGGAACCTGTGCCACAACTACCACCTACCAGTGGTAAAGAACTGGTGGGATCATAAACCTGAGAAAGTAGTTGAAAACAAACATGCCAAAATACTTTGGGACTTTCGAATTCAGACTGACAAGGTTTTGGAACATAATACGCCAGACCTCACGATTGTGGAAAATAAAAAAGTGTGGATCATTGATGTCGCCATACCAGGTGACAGTCGAATTGATGAAAAACAACAAGAAAAACTTAACCGATATCAGGACCTTAAAATCGAATTACAACGACTCTGGCATAAACCAGTACAGGTGGTCCCAGTGGTAATCGGCACACTGGGTGCTGTGCCAAAAGACCTTAACCGGCATTTGAAAACAATAAACATTGACAAAATCACGATCTGTCAGTTGCAAAAGGCCACCCTACTTGGATCTGCGTGCATCATACGAAAATACATCACACAGTCCTAGACGCTTGGGAAGTGTTCGACTTGTGATATAGTGATACGAAATCCAGCATATAAATCTCGTTTGCTGTGTATTACATTTTTTGTGAATAAATAATAATAATAATAATAATAATAATAATAATAATAATAATAATAATAATAATAATAATAATAATAATAATAATAATAATAATAATAATAATAATAATAATAATAATAATAATAATAATAATAATAATAATAATAATAATAATAATAATAATAACAACAACAACAACAACAACAACAACAACAACAGAGTTGGAAGGGACCTTGGAGGTCTTCTAGTCCAACCCCCCGCTTAGGCAGGAAACCCTACACCACTTCAGACAAATGGTTATCCAACATCTTCTTTAAAACTTCCAGTGTTGGAGCATTCATAACTTCTGGAGGCAAGCTGTTCCACTGATTGATTGTGCTAACTGTCAGGAAATTTCTCCTTAGTTCTAGGTTGTTTCTTTCCTTGATTAGTTTCCACCCATTGCTTCTTGTCCTGCTGTCAGGTGCCTTGGAGAATAGTTTGACTCCCTCTTCTTTGTGGCAACCCCTGAGATATTGGAACACTGCTATCATGTCTCCCCTAGTTCTTCTTTTCATTAAACTAGACATATCTAGTTCCTGCAACTGTTCTTCATATGTTTTAGCCTCCAGTCCCCTAATCATCTTTGTTGCTCTTCTCTGCACTCTTTCTAGAGTCTCAACATCTTTTTTACATGTGGCAACCAAAACTGATTGCAGTATTCCAAGTGTGGCCTTACCAAGGCTTTATAAAGTGGTATTAACACTTCAGTGATCTTGATTCTATCCCTCTGTTAATGCAGCCTAGAACTGTGTTGGCTTTTTGGGCAGCTGCTGCACACTGGTGGCTCATATTTAAATGGTTGTCCACTAGGACTCCAAGATCCCTCTCACAGTTACTACTGTTGAGCAAGGTACCACATATACTGTACCTGTGCATTTTGTTTTTCTTGCCTAAATATAAAATCTTACTTTTTTCGCCATTGAATTTCATTTTGCTTGATAGCACCCAATGTTCAATTGCATACTAAGTGGTTGAATTACTTTGATATATTAGAATTTTGACAAAGAAAACATAGAGTAACAGCAGAAGAAAAAGTGATAGTAGAAGGATGTTCATGTCAATGAGTTTCATACATACAATTAGTAGAAAGATTTAATGTAGATAAGAGAACTTTTGGGTCTGAGCAATATAAGACTTAATTTGAAATGGAATTTCTATCACAGCATCATCCACACCATAACTCACTCTCCTTAATCTTAGTACTGGCTCTGAGCAAACCAGTTATTGTTGTTTTTTCTTTGATGAAAAGATCTGGAAACCCAGAACAAATGCATGAACCCATACCTGATTGAACCTGCTAGGCCATATAATATTATTCTCATCAATGGTGAATGAAGTATTTGATGACATGTGTGGGTCTATCTTTCCAACTTTGACTCTAAGAAAAGATTGGTTTGGAAAAGTCCTCCAGTTGATAATATCAAATGCAGCTATTCTTTCACCATTTTGGTCAAAGGAAATCTTTTCTCCAGCACTGTTGTTAAATGAAACTTTTCTTAGAAAGTGATGTAGCTAAGATATAAAGGGAGAAAATTCACATATTTAATAAGTGAGAGGCATGTGCTATTTTTAAGAAGGAAGGAAGGAAGGAAGGAAGGGAGGAAGGGAGGGAGGGAGGGAGACAGGTGCAGGAGTTACAAGGTACAAACAAAAATGATCAATTATTCTATTAACAATGTATGGGGTAACAATAGTATAATAGTATAACACCGTGATTGCGAATCTATGACACCAACGGGTCGCTACCAGTTCGGGCGAACCAGTCCGAAACAGGAGAAGCCCACCCCTGCTGTGGGGGAAATAGAAAGGAAGACAGACTTTCATCCAATCTAACACCTTATTTCCTAAGTAGTTTCAAACTTGTTACATGTACATATTTTCCCTTTGGTTTTACCTGCCATGAATGTTGATTGCGAAGCTTCTGCTCTTTTGACAATGTGTGTTGTTTGGAATTCATCACATGTATTAAGTGCAGGGCGTGTGCCACAGTATGGACGGCATTGTAGATACTATAGCTGTGAGCAGTCATCCTCATCTCAAAAACAGACTCAGAGAGAGTGTTCAGTTTCTCCTCGCCAGTGCAGGTCCCCTCAGGTCTGTCACTTGACAAGGAGCATCCAAATACACTTTCCCAAAATAGCTGGAGAAAGCCATCTTCTTTTTCCGAGCTAGGTTTTCTGGTCTGAAGAAATGCTTGGAAGCCTGATATTTCCTCAGAGTGAATTGCCAAAGCGAGACCACCATGAAGGAAGTCTATGTCTGTATTCCTCTGAAAAGGGAGGGATGTGAAGTCCATCTGGGCTGTCATGATCCAAACTTTACTCTCAGCCTTAGTTGATCTGTCATATTCTGAAAGTGCAACAAGCACTCTGAAAACTAGCATTGTCTGTAGTTCTCCATGCGTGAATAAGACGTTGTAACTGCTTCGCTCAGTTATCCTATAGGTTTCAACTGCCTTTTCTACAAGATTAAAGGTGTTACTAGAAAAGCTGTGTTTGGGTAAGTTTTGAATGAAATCAAAGCAAATGCCACTCTGAGAAAAAAAGGGAAGGACTTTCTGCACAAACCTTTCCCCGTTCTCATCTTCGACATAAAGCACCCCTATCCACGTCCACTTGAAATATAGAAGTAAATGAAGAATTCCATTGTATTGATGGATCCAGCTTGGAAACATCTGTTGAGCAAAAACTTCTTCATGTTTGTTATCCATCGCTGGAGAAGAACCATACATGAGCTAAATGAGATTTGAAAAGGAGATCAGGTTTGCAAAATACATTAATATGTGTGCATGTGTCTGTGTGCATTTCCAAGATGCATAGAGAAATAATACAGAAAATAGAAAAACAAAACATAACAACATGTAAATAAAAAACAAAATTACCACATACGAACTATAAACTATTATAACAGCATCGCTTATTGAAACTGAGGAAACCCATAAAATGCATCCAAATTTGATTAAAAAAATGTGATGCCTGTCTCTGATGTCTTGTTATTTTAATTTTATCTGTAATTTTTTCCCAAATGTGGCAATTAAAGAGGTCGTGTTAATCCACATTTCAACTGTTACATTTTCTTGAGTTTTCAGTGTTGGGCAACTATGATTTTAGCTGCTGAAATTAAATAGATAATATATTCATTATTTTAAGCTTGAAATTTGTTCTTATAAATCAATGCAGTCAGCCTAATTTGGGGAACACTCCATTTTTATTTAGTGATGGTATGTATTTCACCAAAAATCTTACACAGAGAAGGGGATGGCTTTATTGCAAGAACACCATAAAAAACCACCTTGTATTGATCATCTCCAAAACATTTGGATGAATAAATTGGATTTATATGTGCTAATCTGACAGGAGTCAAGGGTCAACGATGTATAAACCTCTAGTATAGTGCTAGTATAGAAGACCAAGAATTTAAGAGCCTGATTACAATAATGAGAAAATGGCACTGAACTATAGTTTTTAAAATGTGATTGTCAGACATGTACTCTCTGAGAGAGGAGAAATTATTAATTATTTGGAAAACTATTTGGAAAAAGTCAAGTGCAGTTCCATCTCTCTCTCTCCCTCTCTCCCTCTCTTCCCCCCCTCTCTCTCTCACACACACAAACTCTCATGTCAAATCTATCTATCTATCTATCTATCTATCTATCTATCTATCTATCTATCTATCTATCTATCTATCTATCTATCTATCTATCTATCTATCTATCTATCTATCTATCTATCTATCATCTACCTACTTACCTTCCTTCCTTCCATCCTTCCTACCTACCTACCTACCCACCTACCTACCTACCATCTATTTATCTATCCTTTATCTAAAATCATCTGTATTTCACGTGGAAATAATCCTACTTGCAAAACACTGCTTTACTAGATCAAGGTAGAAGTCTGCCTTCTAGACTACCCCGCTGTTTTAGATCAATCGTTGCATTCAAAACATCAAATCAAGTCAAATGTCCACTTCATATTTAAACTTCAGATGGCAAGCTTATTTCAAAACAAAGTTTATTTAATAATGTTCTTAATGAATTCTAGAAATGTATGTCCTGCTTCTTTGTCTAATGTACTCAAATAATTTTACTTCGAAAATGAACTTAGTAACTGTTTTTTTTAAATAGCAATCCAAAATTACAGCAAAACAAACCACAAAAACTGCAATGGAACTGCCAAAATGTAATCATTAGTATGTATAAAAATCACAACAAAGAATGTTCTTTCTGTACCAACTCAGGAAGCTCAAACTGCCCAAGGAGCTGCTGATACAGTTCTACAGAAGAATTATTGAGTCTGTCATCTGCACCTCTATAACTGTCTGGTTCGGTTCTGCAACCCAACAAGACAGACACAGACCTCAGAGGATAATCAGAACTGCAGAAAAAACAATTACTGCCAACCTGCCTTCCATTGAGGACCTGAATACTGCACGAGTCAAAAAGAGGGCTGTGGAAATATTTACAGACTCTTGCATCCTGGACATAAATTATTTCAACTCCTACCCTCAAAATGACGCTATAGAGCACTGCACACCAAGACAACTAGACACAAGAACAGTTTTTCCCCGAACACCATCAGTCTACTAAACAAATAATTCCCTCACCACTGTCAAACTATTCACTAAGGCTGCATTACTATTACTATTAGTCTTCTCATCGTTCCTACCACCCATCTCCTCTCACTTATGACTGTAACTTGTTGCTTGTATCCTTACGATTTATATTAATATTGATTGTTTCATAATTGCTTATTTGTACCCTATGACAATCATTAAGTGTTGTACCTCATGATTCTTGACAAATGTATCTTTTCTTTTATGTACACTGAGAGCATATGCACCAAAGACAAATTCCTTGTGTGTCCAATCACACTTGGCCAATAAAGAATTCTATTCTAATCTATTCTATAGCAATGCAAAATCAACAAGACAGAAAAAGGAGAAAGAGAATCATGAACAGTTAAAATTTAGAAGTAAAATACTATTCGTGAGGAAACAAAGTCCAAGAAAACCCAGGAGAAACTAGAAAATTCTTACCTGTGGAAACTTATAGATACCTAGAATGGGGGTCATATGGTGGCAGACATTTGAGTCAGGTCCTCCAATGACTGTAGCTGCATTGCTTCTACTATCACACTTGTAGTTTGGAATGAACCTCTTCCAGGTGGAGAGAAGTTCCATTGAGGCAAGATAAGTTGAGCTTGCACTCAAGTGACTGTTATAGATCTGGAACCCCAGAGTGATATTTGGCAAGATGTGAGGGTTTTCATTGATTTCTTTTACTGCAAATGCCAGAGCCAGAATATGTTGGTAATTCTGAGCCAAAATCCTACAAAAATGGATGCATTATTGGGGAGAAACTCTGTGATAAAAACAACGGCATCATCTAGAATAATGTTTTTTTGTTTTTGTTTCAAACAGTCTCAGACAGCACCACGGTCCTCACAGTTCAACCTTGAGCCACAAATATTCTTTTATATCATCATACTCAGCTAAATTCACATTGCCTAATTGTTGCATGGTTTCTAAACAAGGGAAGATTAATGATATAAGTCTACCTTGGAGCCTCAAATAAGTAATTGGCTTGTCTTTCTCTATTAAGCCAATATGATCCCCTTCATTTAGCAAAATCCTGACTACACTGAAAGTTTCTAGTTCATTAAATGGCTCTGGAACTCTGGACTCATCAGAACCTTCCCCAGCATCACACTTACAAAAGGAAGCACTGGGAAAAAGTTACAGATCAGCGGTAGACATTGTAGTCTCTATATTTATTTATTTAGTTAGTTGTCAACAAGTGCAAGGAAACAGGACACATGAAAAAATGACACAAATAAATGGATATAAAGAAGCAAAACATAGCCATGAACACATAAAATGAGTATATACAAATGGGTACAGTAGGACAGGTACGGGAGGCACGCTGGTGCGCTTCTGCACGTCCCCTTAGGAACCTCTTAAGAAACATGTAAGGTCCACAGTAGACAGTTTAAGGTAAAAGGTATGGGGGTTAGAGAAACTAACAACAGGATCAGGTAAAGTGTTCCAGACATTTACTAATCTATTGCAGAAGTTGTATATATTTGCATCTCATTTCTATCAATAAAAGCACTTGACATTTTCCATAGAGCTCTGTATCTTATCTCTGCTGCTGTAGCCCCAACAAAGAATTATTAATTTAACTTCTATGCTGCTCATCTTGCAACATATATTTCCAGATTGATCATAAGGCAAACAAACAAACAAACAAATGTTTAGCAGGTGGCAAGATAAAATAGCGTTATCTTTCTGGCATAATGCTTATTTTAACTTGTTTTAGTTTTGTTTCTATCTGGTTTCTTTTACCGATGTATTACATTTTATATGTTTTTTTTATGCTTTGAACAGTTACTATGTTCATTTTCACTCTGAGAGTAAGATGGATAGTACCTAACTTTGACAAAAATACATACATAAAAGTGATAAAGATCAGATTAAGCATTATTAACCTAATCTAGAGAAAAAAGATAAACTATAAACTATGCATGATTACATCCTTAGAACAAAATTGTATTCATGAAATATCTCTTAAATTCTTTTATGAGAACTTCCTTACATGATATCATCTAAGAGATCCAGTGAAGGGGCTGTTTTAAAGGTTATTGGATGTAAAAAGACATAACTCTGAGACATAATACCAGCAATGTTGAGTTCCCCTGGATGGTAATATTTATGAAGAATAGGAAGAAGAATTTGTATTCCCAGCAACATTAGTACTGATATAAACACAACTATCACGCTGCATTAAAATCTACTTTCTGGAAAGTCTTTCAGCCAACTGTGTTGGGGTAGTCAAAGAGATTTCAGTATCATAAAAACTGGATAACTGCTCTCTTACTAAAAAGGTTGATGCAAAAGTTAGGTGTGCCAAATGTCAAAGAACATGTTTATCTTGCTTGCTGTTCCACCTCTAAGTGGCAGAGGATGGATTATTAGAACAATTTAGTCTTAATAGTTTTGCAGCAGCCCAAGGACACTCTTTAATGAAAGAATGAAAAGATCATGATAATCTTGATAATTACAGGACAGACTGAATTGACAATTACTGTATTTAGAACTGTGAGTGTTTTGTTGACGCTAGATGGAATTAGTTGAACTTGCTTCCTGTTTGAACTGAGGGGGTAAAGGCCTAATTCATTCACTATGATGGCAGTTAATTGCAATGAATCCACTACATTAGAGCATAGATCACATTGGATCCATACTTAATGTTCAATATCAGAATCAGAATCAGAATGGAGATGGAAGGGACCTTGGAGGTCTTAACAGAATAGAATAACAGAATAACAGAGTTAGAAGGGACCTTGGAGATCTTCTAGTCCAACCCCCTGCTTAGGCAGGAAACCCTACACCACTTCAGACAAATGGCTGTCCAATTTCTTTTTAAAAACTTCCAGTGTTGAAGCATTCACAACTTATGGAGGCAAGCTGTTCCACTGATTGGTTGTGCTAACTGTTAGGAAATTTCTCCTTAGTTCTAGGTTGCTTCTCTCCTTGATTAATTTCCACCCATTGCTTCTTGTCCTTCCCTCGGGTGCTTTGGAGAATAGTTTGACTCCCTCTTCTTTGTGGCAGCCCCTGCAGGGGTGAGTTCCTCCCGGTTTGGACCGGTTCATGCACACTGGTAGAGACCTACTGGTGACGTCACGATGACGTCACTGATCCGGGTCGGTCAGTGCCAGTCCGTGGGCGCCACCATCTTTTTTTTTTAATTTATTTTTTTTAATTTTTTTTATTTGGGGGGGGGTTCTTCTTTTGTGCATGCGCAGAAGCCGAATTTCTGGCACTGCGCATGTGTCCCCATCTTGTTTTTGGCTTTTTTTTCTTTTCTTTTTTCTTTTTGATTTTTTTCAGATTTTTCTCCACTGCGCATGCCCTGCCCACTCGATGCTCACTCACCCCGCCCAGCCCCTACTTGCAGAATCTAGCTGCATACTTCTACTGCTCACCACTGCTGGCAAAGCTAAGGCAGAAGGGCATGGGCTGGCGGGTGGGCAGGGGAGGGAGAGCTGGCGGAGGGGTGATACCAGCAGTGGGTGGACCAATGAGTGCGGGGAGGGAGGGGGTAGGGAGGGGAGCATGTGGGAGATTGACGTGAGTAAACTGCAGCTAAGATCTCCTGCGTGCTTCCCTGCCAGGCCAGCTGGGAAGGGCTCCGGGAGGGAGAGCTGGTGGAGGGGTGATGCCAGCAGTGGGTGGAGGGAGGGAGGGGTGGAGGGGGTTGGATCTCCAGCGTGCTTCCCTGCCTCTTTCCCACACATCAGTCCACCTGCTGCTGTATCACCCCTCTGCCAGCTCTCCCTCCCTCTCTCTCAGCCGCAGAGCATGTGTGGTGCCCTCCCTGGCTCTCGGGCTGCTTCCCGCTGCCACACTGAAGTTTGTGCACCTCTTGTTTGGAGCTGGTCTGGAATGGAAAAAAGGGGCAGAGCTGCTTCTTTTCGGTGGCGGGCAAGAGGAGGGGGCAGTCTCCCACTTGCAGTCGGGATTTATTTATTTATTTATTTATGTGGAGGTTCTTCTATGCCGCCCTACTCCCTGAGGACTCAGGGCACTGTAGAACATTTTAAGAAAACAACCAACCAAATCATTAAGAAAAAACAATTTATAAACAATTTAAAACACCTATAACACCCAAACATACATGGGGAAGGGATTTCCAGGAACCACTGCCACCCCCACCCCTTGCCAGCCACTGGCAGTGCTGGCACAGGAGCTGAGTCTGCACCGAAGGAGCATCCGGTGCAAGGGTAAAAGATGTGCCGGCCTGAAGGGAGGCTTTCAGGGGTGAAATGTTCCCGGAACCGGCGTGCCTGCCGGTCATGACTGCAGTGTGAGGTGTCACCTGGATGCTGCCATTTGGGTTCTTTTGCCCTCTGTGCATGAACAAAGCATTATGTGCATGTGCAGAGGATAAAATAACCCAAATGGCAGCGTCCAGGCAGGCGACGCCTTGCGCTGCCGTTGTGACCTAATCTCCAATTACCAGCAGAGAAAGAACCGGGAGCATTTCACCCCTGGAGGCTTGTCAGGCAGAAAAACTGGCTCTGTGTGTGTGTGTGTGTGTGTGTGTGTGTGTGTGTGTGTGTGTGTGTGTGTGTGTGACACACTTGTGCAGGGGTGTGTTCGGGGGA